>JADLIF010001790.1:0-81593 GCA_016648015.1 Steinernema khuongi | reverse complement strand
GCCACCCTTGCGCTCATGTATGGCCGCGCTACTTGAAAAATAGAAACGCGCTACTACCATTGGGCCAACAACCTACTACTGGGAGAAAAGTAACAACGCGCAATCTGCGCGCGCAGCCCCGGTTCTAAAGAGATATTTACAACCGAGATATGTATAACTATACGACCACCCTACCTACTCAATATGCAAGTGTTCTGAACCAACCCTGCTACGAAAGCTAAAAATGTTAACTCTGCTAGCAAAAAACATGCAAAATATGTTTCCGTTCTTCTTATGTCGCTACTGTTTTTCTTCTCTCATTAGATGGTGCTTCATAGATGTGGCGTCTTGGCTAGGACCTTCCAAGGCTTTTTCTTTCTAGCGGGATAGGCGCTGTAAAATTTTTATTTATGTTTTGCAACAAACGATGAATCACGATTTCCATTTGGACGTCTTAATGCAATGATGTAGCCAATGATTCGCGTTGTAAGACTTGTGTATGGCGTATTTAAAAAACAATGACATCAGTATGTAAGCATGGCATTTTCCTTCTGTTCCCGATTCTCGAAAGCTTAGGGTTAAGGCTTCGTGCTTTTACTAACCTAGATCAGAAACTTCGAGCATCACATCGGTGTTAGAAAGGGGCCTTATCGTGAAAAAGTTCAGAGAGCATCCACCCCGGCTTTGGTCTATTGATATACCCAAAAAAACGAAACAGCTTGGAAATGTTTCTTTAGATTGTTATACTGGAATGGGAATTTTTAAAGAAATATTTCTGAACGGTCAAGATCTATTGATATGCCCGAAAAACCGAAACGGTACGGAAATGTTTCCTGTAAAGCTATGTCAATAAACTTTCTCGGAGCTGTTCACTTGGCCGAGGACGCGGTCATCGGTCGACGCGGTATTGCGTTTACCCCGACTCTGAAGTTGAACCGCTCCTTCTCCAGGAGTTCGTCGCCCTTGAGTAACACTATAATGAACCTAAATATAGAGAAGAACGCTTAGACTTTTTTGGAAAGAAAGCAAGGCCACTTTTTCAATGTTTCGTCGGCTCTTCCCCCTGCGACTCCCTTTTGTCGAGGCAAAGAAGGAACCTTTTAGGACACAATGAGTTCTATTTATTTGTTTGCAGTTCCGTGTTTTCCGCGGCGGCGTCGAAAGTTGGCACGGCGCGCCACCTTGTTGACAGTCCGTTGCTTCTTTTGTGTCGATCCTGGCTTACGGAAGCTAATGAGGTCGTGAGCGCGGGGACAAAGGGCGACGACGTCTCCCTCTGGCCACGAAGCCTCAAGAACAAACAGATTCCGAGGGGTTCGGAGAGTCCGAATTCATTCTTTTTATCTTGCAGACGCAGAGAGCGAGGGAGTGCGGACAAACAGATGGTGACGAATGTTGCGTCTCGGAAAAGTCGGACTTTCGGTGGTGGAGAAGTAAGGGTTAATTCTTGGATTAATAGGGCAACGACGGAAGATCCAGTGATGGGTCCGGAGGGTGCACAAGAAGGGGTATGTTTTAGCGGTGGCATTTTTCGGACTGGACAGAAGAAAAAACGCTTCGTAAAAAATTTGCAAAATTTTATTCAAAGGACGCATGTATTCCAGCAGAAAGAAGTCACTTCGAACGTGATTAAATGCATCGTATGTAGAATTTATAACCCGGGTTGTCTCGCGTGTTCTGTGAACAATTACAGTTGATTTTACGCGTTCTATTTTTTCATTTCCATTTTTCCATTTTCCGTGCTCTCCCTTTCTTTTGTACTTTCCTCCATCATAGTCATCTCCTATGTAAATAAATCTGAAAGGCACATTTCGGAGGTGCCTTACTTTCGTGCTCCCCGGAAACGTGGGAAGAACGTGTCCGCCGGGTGCTTCCGTTCCATATGAACGTCGTTGGCCGTCATTCCCGTCGGGACACGCGGATGACACATCACGGCCGTCCGCGCTCCCCTCAGAATTATGGGACTTCCATCAGTGACTCCGGCCCTTAGAATTAAGGGCCCATATTCGTAAAGCTTCCACTTGCAAAGAAGTCTCTCCGAGTGTCTCCCGTCATCGAGCTGAAACGTAAAAAAGACAAGGCGTAAGTATTACAGCGCACATATGTAGCGCTGGGTAAAACAAAACAGAACCACTAATTAACAGTTCCACTACATCTACCCTATCACTATCAACCTTGCAACGTCGTAAAATGATTAGTGGATCTTGAGTTATGACACGTGGCGCTGTGCGCTGTAATGGTTACATCTTTCATCCCACCACGTTTCATCTGCTCGATAGTTTCGTTTCCTCGACGGTGGCTCGTCCGGCGGCTACGGTGTAATTAAGGTGTCATTATAAGTACAGATAGTACAAAAGGAAGTGTCATCAGCGTAGATAATCCTCTGTACAAACCCACTCCACAAGAAGCTTCCGCAGGCTGAAGTGGGCTTCTCCGGCGGCCCCTCAAAGGCCGCGCGCGTAATTAAGGTGTCAACGGGCGTGTTCCGCACGGGACGCAAACATCGCGTGCCGCCTTCGGCTCCTTTGGTCACTCCCTCGTGGAAGGAGGCGCGTGACCGACGCCGAAATATTAATCTCTGTTTGGACTGACCGAGTCACGCGAACGAGAGGTCTCGATGAGAAGCGGCTTCGTGATCTCGGCGCGAAAAGTCGCGCGAAATTCGAGCCGGGCACGACGAATCTTCCGTGTTTACCTATGGGTCCCGGCCCCTCAAAGGCGCTCCTTTTTTCGCCGCTCTCCCTTTTTGAATAAAGGCGGTCACTTAGCGTCGCGTCGGAACCCGCCTCTCATCTTTTTTGAGCCCCTTCGGTACGGGAGTACTTAAGAGCGACCAAGAGCGGAAAGGGTCATTGAACTGTTGCCTGACACCGGTTACATCTTTCGTTTCAGGACCACACATGGCAGGTCTCCTGTTGCTTCTGTTCGGGAGCCTTTTCGCGGTTGGAGCCGTGCGTCCCTCGGACTTGCTCATTCCCAGAGAACTACTGTTTGGCGAGTCAAAGTTTGCGCACGCGATGCTCTCGCCAGACGGGAACACGATCGCCTATTTGGCGCCTGATGAACATGGCGTCCGCAACATCTTCACCCGCTGCGTGACCTGCAGTCACACAGAGAAGGTTTCGTTCGACTCTAGGAACAACATCACCAGTAAGTGGAAGTATTTGGGAAGTTTCACACTCTGATGGGTAGAAAGTTTCGGTTTCTACTAGAAACCGACCCAAACATCAATCTTAAATCTACAGTGGGTTCGCCTTCTTTTCTGCTTTTTGGTTCAGCATCTGTTTTTGCCCACACCCCGGCTTTTATCTATTAATATACCCAAAAAAACGAAACAGCTGAGAAATGTTTCCTTAGATTGTTTTACAGGAATATGAAAGTTTGCAGAAATATTTCTGAACGGTCAAGATCTATGCCCGAAAAAGCGAAACGGTTTGGAAATATTTCCAAAAATTTTTTCCAAAGATCTGTAAAAACAAAACAGTGCAGTGATAGACACAATCATAGGACTCGATCTTCTACTAAGAGTCAAGCCAAGTTCCATATTCTCTTTAGGCTTCGAGTTCACGGGCGTCCCGAATGTGATCCTGTTCACGCAAGACAACGATGGTGACGAGAACCATCGACTCTACAAGCTGAACTTGACGCGATCGTCGCCGCCGCACCGTGCGGTGGCCATCTCTGACCGACCGCGCGTCAAGGCTGTGGTCGTCAAGAACAACCTTCGAGACCGGCGTGTGCTGGTGGCGCTCAATGACGAGAGCCCCGTCTTCCATAACGTCTACTCGTTTGACCTGTACACGGACGAGCTGAGCCTTGTCTTCCACAACAAGCGCTTCCCCGCCCGCTTTGCCTTCGACAACGACTTGAACCTTCGCCTGGTCTCCAGCGTGGAGGAAGACGGTGCCGTTGTCTACTTCAAGCCTTCTGCTAAGGCCGATCCTCGAAAACTTACCTCTGCAAAGGAGAACTGGGACTTGTACCTACGCGTCTCCGCCGAGGACGCCCCTCTCACCGAGTAGGTCCTCCGAGGAAAGATCTTAGGCAGGACCCCTCACTTCAGCCCTATCGCCTTCACCGCGGACAACCGACAGGTCTACTGGAAGTGGGGCGTTGACTCGGACTTGGGCCAGCTTGTGATCCACGAGTTCGGGCGTCCCGAGGCGAACCACGTGCTCTACTCGGCGAAGAAGGCGGAGATTGCCTCGCTCTTCTTGCACCCCACAGAGAAGACCGTACTCGCACTCACCGAGTACTACCACAAGCCCGAGATCTTCGTCGCCAACCAGACCATCTACGACGACATGCAGGTGAGTGCGTGGTCCTGACACGATCTCTACTTCCTTCAGTACCTTGTGGACCTGCGACCCTACGACTCGCCGGTGGTGGTGGGCGTTAGCCGGGACTTCCACACGTGGCTGGTGACCTACTTGTCCGACGACAAGCCCTTCGAGTTCTACTTGTACCGGCGCTGGCAGAAGAAGGCCGAGTACCTCTTCTCGACGAGACCCGAGCTGAACAATCGACGTCTTGGCAAGATGGTCGGCTTCGACTTCGAGGCTCGCGACGGCCTCCGCCTCCAGGCCTACTTGAGTCTGCCACCAACGGCAGCGCTCCGGCTCCCAGGCCAGGTTAATGTGTCGGAGGTGGAGCTTGCCAAACAAGGTCTTCTGCCCGAGACCCCGCAGAAGATGGTCCTGCTGGTCCATGGAGGGCCCCACATGCGCGATGTGTTCGAGTTCTCGTCGTTGAACACGCTGCTCACCGACCGAGGCTACGCCGTCCTACAGGTGGGTCCTGACTTAGGATGATTTGCTAGGGCCTACAAGAACAAACCCATTCTTTCTAACCCCGTTTACAATGGTCCTGATTCAGGTGAACTTCCGCGGTAGCACCGGATTTGGGAAGAAGCTACGGAACGCTGGGAACGGAGAGTGGGGCCGGAAGATGCAGTTCGACCTGCTGGACGGGGTACGGTGGGCGGTGCGACACGGGGTAGCGGACCCAGGAAGTGTGGCCATCATGGGAGGCTCCTACGGTGGCTACGCGACCCTCGTGGCGATGAGTCTCTTCGCGGAGGACGAGGCCTTCGCCTGCGGCGTGGACATCGTCGGGCCTTCCAACCTGATCACACTGCTGGAGACGATGCCGCCCTACTGGATGGGCATGTACCACGAGATGGTCAAGAGTCTGGGCGCGGACAAGGTCGACGAGGCCGGTCGCCAGTCCCTACGTTCCCGCTCGCCACTCTTCCACGCCTCCCAGGTCAAAAAGCCGCTCCTTGTCCTTCACGGCGCCAACGATCCCCGCGTCAAGCAGGCTGAGTCCGGTGGGTGAGCCTATGGTTCATCTTTTACCACTCTGCACCTCTTCAGACCAGTTTGTCCTCGAGCTGCAGAAGAACCGGATCCCGGTGACCTACGTCCTCTTCGGAGACGAGGGCCACGGGTTCGCCAAGCCGCAGAACACGCTGGCCTTCGCCGGCTTCGTGGAGACCTTCTTGGGCGCGTGTCTCCAGGGCGCCGCGGAGCCCTACGTCCTCGGCCAGTACAACTCCAGCGCCAAGGTGGGCCACGACTTCTCCTACCGTAACTCAACTCTTATCTAGCTCATCGCGGACGCCTCGACTCCGGAGCACCCTCTGACTACAGTATCTCTCCCGTCGCCTGCTCCCTCGCGCGTCATGGGCTACCGAAGGACGAACCCGGTCGAAGCCTTCTAAACTCCTTAGGAGAACACGGTAGCCCCTCTACGCACTTGTTCGGTCCCTTTGCTACAGTATTCCACGTGTCGTACGGTCGTGTAGACCGGAACCGTTTAATAACACTCGGTAATAAATGCTCGAAGCGAAAGGGTACGGTAGTGAGTCTAGCTGTGAGTGAGGACGGCCATGTTGAGCAGCGACTTCGGACGACGTTTGATCGTGTCCCGGATCTCTGGAATGGACACCTTCTTCTGACCCCTATCGGGAACGACCCACCGTTGGAGACGTTGGCGAAGTCGACGATGGTGCAGTTGCGCGTCTTCCAGAGCTTCCAGAAGCTGAGGAAGCAGCCGCGGTAGATTCCGTTGACGACGGTGATGAAGCTGTTTTCCTTGACGGCGAGCCAGTTCAGCTTCCCCTGCTTGACGCGCTCCAAGATCATCGCCGTCCAGTTGAGACCGACCACCGCCAGGGGAAAGCTCTGCAGCAGGGGGTTCACATTATTTCCTCCTGTATCTGACAAGGGAACCCTCCAAAGTTCTTAACATTCTTTTTGCTTCATTAGCATTTGTGAAACGATCTAGGGGGGATTTATATCTGGTTCCTATATCTTGAATGAAGCTGACCACAAAACAATGACCTCAGAGGCCTTGAAAAAGGACCCGGACTTGTTCTCCCGGACCACGATCGAAGCTAAGAAAACAACGCCAAATGTTGGCGGAGTCAGGTTTCAAAAGAATATCTTAACAGCCGTGTGGATGCATGACCTACTTGGACCTTGTCGTTGGAGAGCTGCAGAAGTTGCGCGGTCATCTGGGAAGTGAGTCCGTTGGAGACGAGGAAGAGGAGCTGGCAGAGGCCAAAGATACCGACTCCGCGGAGGTCGGTGGCCGGGTCGTCACCCTGGAAGCCCACGCGCTCCCAGTGGGGCCCGGAGCGCGCGAGGGGCGCTCGGCCCGTCCGCTCGTCGGTCAGGAACTTGAACGTCGAGCAGAGCAGCTCCCAGTGGAGGGGGTTCGTCTCCGAGTAGCTCACTGAGGCAGTGGGTTAAGATAGAAGAAGGCGACACAGAGGTCAATCTTTGGAATCTTTGAACATGCCGTTCCCCGAACCCAGATCGCCCTAGGAGAGGGAACTAGAATAGGAGATCGGAAAACAAGCAGGCCATCTGCGCCCGGGATCGAGTTACTGACAGAGTCTGACAACACAAGAAGGCCTACCTTTACTGAGGGCGACGATGAGCAGCTGTTCGTCGGCGAGCGTGGTCGAGCGGAGGGGACAGATGTTGGGTCTCGACGTCCCACAGATGCAGTACGGTATCTTGGAGGCGGAAGCCCTCGCCGAGGAGAGCTGCGCCCGGTCGATGACGTCCATAGCCTGCGTCTGAAGAAGGAAGACATTAAGGAGGGAGAGGGGCATGGAAGCACCTTCTCCTGGGTGAGCTCCTCGGCGCTGAGCCGTGTCCAGATGCTCTGGAAGGAGCGCGCGGCCACGTGGCCCTCATGGTCCTCGCAGAAGGAGGACGCGCGTGACGTCCTCTCGTCCACTCCGAGGGACTGACGCTTCTTGACCGGCTGCAGGGCGCGGGGCTTCTTTTGCTGCACGGACTCGATCTGCAGGAGGGAAATTGAAACCCGGTGATAGGAGAAGGGCTCACTCACCTCGTCCCACTCCTTCTTGGCCGCCTCCCACTTCTCGATCTCGTTCGTAGTCATCAGCAAGGCTGCTGCTCACTGGCGGGGATAACTCTTTGGCAACTCCTCTCCTGCTCACTGCAACAATCACGTGCTGCTTAGCCGGCTTAGGAACGCTGGGTTGAAGGATTAACGGAGCGTCCAGGCAAGAACCTTTTCATTAACGAGAAGAGAGGCCTAGGCCCATCAAAGCTATGAGAGAACCACGGATCTCTGCCTTGGATCGACCAAGAACCAGTGATTCCCGAATGCCACTCGAGCAGGAAGTGGGTCGCGCAAGGACAAGAAGCACACATGACTCGAAATGGAACCTTGGAGGTCCAAAGTGAGCCAGTTTGGAAGACTCGACCGTTCCCTCAGAGCGGTGCGAGAGAGCCCAGACGAGCAGAGAAACGTTTCCCCCCGGTCTTCCCACACTCGCAAGGACGGTCAACTATCCCATAAGAGCAAGTTCGGCCCACTTAAGGCATTCTCAAGTGGCCACCTTTGCGTCCAACACACTCGAAAAAAAGGGATTCGTTGAAACATGCTCAACATTGATCGTCCTCTGCAGGACCGCGCACTCTCGAGACACTAATCTGCGGAAGTGCTTCCCGTCATAATCGCCGAGGGGGATAATTAGAGCCGTCGGCGTCCAGAAGCCAAAAGGCGTTTTTCTGAATTTCCCAGGCATGAAGATGGGCACGCGAGGAATCTCAAGTAGCTGCAAACCTTGCAGATATTATAAATGGCCACAAGATAATGTTCCAGGGCACCCCAATGGATGAAAATCAGAGAATCCGATCTTCGATGGCAAAAAGAAAGGGTCATGGCGGACCTACTTAGGTCAGGGCAAGGAACGGTGCGAGGAGACAGGACACTTACCCAATGAAGAAAACCGAGAAATAAATCCAAGAAGACTGGAAGTAGGTGTCCTACTCTCTCCTCACGCTCGCGAGCAGTCAACCCTGACCTAAACAGGCTCGACGTGGCCCTTCAAGAATCGATCACAAAAAAATAAAGAAAAACCCCCCAAGCATGAGCACCTGGACGCAGCCTCCTTTCCGACTGGGCTACAGTACCCGCGGGTTGTGGCCACCCGACCCGGACGAGGATCGCGTGCGTCAAGGAGGCCGCCCCGGCACCTCACGCGATCCTGCCGCGATATCATAAATGCATTAATCGCGGCGCTCGAGCGCACTTCTCAGCCTCTCCTTTCGGCGCAAAAACAAAGCCGTGGGAACGCGGACGACATTTCGCCGTCGACCGCCCGGGACCGAAAGTTAGTGCGCGGCGACGACAAATGAAAAATAATTGATCGCGGCGGGAGTGAGGATTCACGGGAATCGCCGGCGAAACCCGATCCCGACGACGCCTAGACGGGGGTCTCGCCGCGACCCCCGAGGGCGAGAGGGCGAGTGGGGGCAGCCGTTGTCATGACGCCGACGTCGCGCGGAGATCGGAAGTGCGCCTCGACTCCCTCTCGTTCCGTGCGGGACCAACGCTCTCTATTTATAGCAAGGAGCACCCGGGCGACAGACACTTGTAGTAGGCAGAAGTGTTTTAAATCAGAGGAATTTACCTTTTTGGGTCAAAGTAAAGGGCTCAATTACTGTTATCTGCTTAAATAAGAAGCTGGGGATGAGGGGCAGAGAGAACAGGAGGAGGCCAAGTAAAAAAGGCTCAGCTTTCTCAAATTTGCGTCAATCTTCATTTATTTATGCGTCTCGGCGACGTCCCCTTCCGCGCAGGACCCTCCCCTTCTTCTTCGGGATCAGCGCAATGTTTATTTCGCATCGTTCCAGTTGAGCACTTTTAATAAATAAAAAGCGAATAACATCAGACAACGTCCAGATATCACTCCCAATCTTGTTCACTCATCCCTCGTCCGGAGCGGCGGCGAATCTACTCAATGGATAATGGATTCGACGTCACTATGGACTCGCCCCTCCACAGCAAATCCAGGATTACGAGCTTTGACTTCTTGGTTTCAATGGATTCGAGGAGGTTCGTCTTTCCATTTTCCACCCAGGACCTCCCACGTCTTTGTACACAGGCAATTCGATCATCGTCAAGAAGATGGCGGGAATAACCTTAGGGTTACGGTGCAAGGACCACTCGCTATGGTTCCACCAGTAAAATGCCTTCTGGTAATCAGAGTCTAGAGGCTACAGCAAGGAACATGGTGGATGGGAGAGCAGTTCTCCTGAAAAGCAATTGTGCTCCTTAAGGCGTCGCCGATGTCTGATTTGTGTGAGACCATCTCTAGACTCTTGTATAGAGCCAAAGGCAATCTTGAAACATTTCCATTCGTCTGAAATATTTGTGAGGTCATTTCTGGTCAAGTTTCTTGTAAACGCTCTTGATTGGGTCCGGCAGAATTATTTTTGACAATTGCCATGAAATATGACCGGGTTACTGTAGCCTTTGGGGGTGTCTTATAAGCAGTGTCCTACGTAACTCATCCCGTAGCACCTTGACAGATCAAACCTGCGTTTATTTACATCAACAAACCAACAGCTGAGCACCCTAATAAATACCGGCCTCTAGTTAAGGAAACGGCGACACTGTGGCGCGCCGCAGAGGCACTCGATCTTCTCCTCCTCGATGGGGAACTTGTAGTCGTAGGTGATCTCGTCGCCCTTGTCGATGTACGTCTTCGAGTAGATGACGATCCGCTTCTCGCCCTCCAGCGTCACCACTCGCGCGTAGCAGTTCGGCTGACACGAGTGGTTGATGAAGCGCGCAAAGTTGCCCTTCTTCGTCGCGTCGATCACCTGAAACTTGGAGAATTAGGGAAACGTGCCCATTCTTCCACAGCCCAGCTGCCAAATAAAAGATCTTCAACCTGGGGGCTTCGAACCTATGACTTTCGGAGTGGTAGCCAAGCTCTCTACCGGCTAGGCCATATGAGCAAATGCAGCGCAGCCTACAGGGACCGTTCTTCCCTCTCCCCAGAACTCACCGAGTCCCTGTCGATCCTGAAGAGATAGCTGGAGCCGATGCCGCGCTTCTCGTAGCTCTTCTCGCGCTCGTCGGCGATGGCTGGCCGGATGAGCTCGCCGACGTACTCGACGATCATCTCGTCGGCGGCGATCGCCTCCATCGCGTAGAGTCCCCAGCCGTGGATTTTGGACCGCGCGAACTTGATCATCTTCTTGCGGAACTGAAATCGCCGCCTAAGGGACGTCCTGGCGAAGGCACTTACCTTCAGCTGGTTCACCTTGAACATGTCGCCGCTGGCGTCGCCCATCACCGTTTGGTTTCTGCGGTTGGCCGCCTTCAGCTCCCTCCGCGAAGTGTTGTTCTGCCGGACGGACGTCTCGTCCTGAAGAAGGTCAAGTTCTAGAAGAGCCTGGGAAGGCCGACCTACCTTGGCGCTGATCTCCGTGGTGTCCTTGAAGCGAGTCTCCTCCTCGGGTCTCCGCACGAACGTTCGCCGCTTCTTGGTACGGTAGAAGCCCTCGGTGCGCGCACAGCCGCTCTTGTGCGGCGCGACGCCCTCGAGCTCCGGGTCGTCGAAGTAGTAGATCTTGCGCTCCGTCTTCTTGGGGATATTCTGAAGGCGGTAGGTTAGAGATGTTAGTTTACTGTAGAGGAGTCCAGGATCCGCACCCTCAACTCAAACCCGGGTGGATGAGGACTATTTCAAAGCACCCATGGACTCTAGAGCTCTCTACTTGAAGCATAGGACTTACCAGTTGTCGAACCGGAGGGATCTCCGGGTATCGACCGAAGGGGATCGGTCTTCCGAAGGGGTTCGGCTCCTCAGTGGTCATTTTCTGGAACGCCTTGTACAAGTAGCGGACGTCCTCCTCGTCGCAACCCTAGAAGCCGACTAGAAGGAGCCGTGGAAGAAGGACTCACCGCCTGGAACGCCGCCACCATCTGTGCGTCGATGTAGGGGCTCCTTCGGCTCCTTCTCTTGCCGCCAGGGCCCTCGAGACTCTCCACGTCGATCTCCTCTCCCTCGGAGTCGAACTCGCCTTCTTCTTCTTCCTCGTCCTCGTCTTCGTCCTCCTCGTCTTCATCTTCTTCGTCCGAGACGTCGGAGCCGACGGCCACGGCATCAAGACGTCCGGAGACGGAGTCCAGGTCGTCCTCCTCGTCGTTGTCCTCCTGCCCCGAGGACATCAGGCCCACCTCCTCTTCTTCTTCGCTCTCCGGAGGCTTCACAGGGCTCTCCGACTTCTCCGAGATCGGCGACAGTCCTTCCAGCTCGTCCGGCTCGGAGTCGGAGGAGGAGGAGCCGCGGTCCTCCGACGAGCTCCGACTCCCCGCGGAAGCACTTCGCTCCCGGCGCCTTCTCTGGCGCCGCTTCATCGCCGCGATTCCAGCTGGGTTCTTGACCTGGAGGGAGACTTATTAGCTGAGGGGGAAAGAGGGTAAGCACCTTCTGGATGCGAGGCAGAAGGCGCAGCGACGTCGAGCGGAACATGGACTCGAAGTCGAGGGCCCAGTTGGCGGAGGGCTGTGTCGTGGTGGTAGTGGTGGTGGTGGTGGTGGTGTTCGTCGTGGTCGTCACCGGGGTCGCCTCGTTCTCCTTGTTCTCCTTCTCTGGCTCTTCCAAGGGTTCTCCGCGCTCTTCCTTCTCCTTATCCTCCTTCTCCTTCTCCTCCACGAGACGGTCCCAGCGCGTCTCCAGCTCCTCGAAGGTGTACGTGTCCCTCTTGGTGAGAAGGTCCTTCAGCACCTGCTCCTTGAGTTCGGCCCGGATCCTTCGGAACACTTCGTTTCTTATGCTCTCGACGCGTTTCTCCACCGCCTCCTCGTCTACCGTACCCCCATCAGCGGAGAGGACCACACTTGGAGGCGGCAGCGACGGAGGCGGGCTGCTGACCATGTCGAATCGCGATTTCCGAGTTCGTTTCTTCTTTGGAGGCGGTGGGGTCTCCGGCTTCTCGGGCTCCTCTTCGGGCTCCTCCTCCTTGGGAGGTCCCGGGGTGCTCTCCTCCTCCCGAGGGGTGGATTCGCTCTTCGGCGTTTCGTTCATCTGCTCCGGGAAGAGCTCGGCCAACCGGGAGGTGAGGTCGTTCGCCGGGGCCGAAGTCTCAGGAGGGGGTGCCGGGTACATCGAGGAGTACGGTGGTGGGGCGCCTAGTGGTGGAGGAGGAGCCCCCAGGAGCATGGGAGGCAGGTAGTGGGGGTAGAAGGTCGGAGGAGGTTTAGAGGCGTCGAACTTCGGGAACGGAGGGGGGAAGGCGAGATTCGGAGGAGGGAAGGGGAAGGGCGCCGTGGGCATAGGGTAGCCCATGGGGGGCGCCTGAGGGGGTGGCGGAGGTGGAGGCGTTTTGGAGGATTCTTCGAGGCACTTCTGAAAGTGGGGATGTGAGCTACACTTTGAGCTTCTGACTACCTTCTTGGCCGAGGGCCTGGATTGGTCCTTGGAACTCGCCGGGGACGGCGACTTCTCGCGTCTCCGCTTCTCCTTGTGAGAGCGGTGGCGTTTCGGAGAGTCCGACTCCCTTCGACTCCTCTTGCTCTTCTTAGAAGAGGCTGCTGGGGAGTCGTTGCGGGACCGCCGCCTTCGGTCTTCTTCCGAGGGCGTGGAGGTGTCCGAAGTAGAGGACCAGGTGTGGGAGGCCTCCTTTGATCGCCGCTCCGGCTTCTCGGGCTCCTTGGGCTCCTGGGGCTCCTCGGGGACTTCGTGCTCGTCGGAGGAGACGTCCTCCATCACAAGCATGTCCGAGAGGCCCAAGTTCGAATTCGTCTGCAGAAGCACTTAGAAGTAGGATCAAATGTTGGGACTAGACTCACCTCCTGCTTAGGGACGACCTCGGGAGCGGGTGGCGCCTTCTGCTCCTCGATGATGGGGAGGTCGTCGGAGTCGGGCGTCTCCTTCCCCTCCGGCGACTCCTCGAAGCGCCGCGACACGATGTGGATGTAGGTGTCCTTCACCGTGGAGGCGTCCTTCGACGTGATCACTTGGCGCTTGTGCGTCACGATCTTCTCCGTCACCTGGAACGAGTAGGATTAGAACTCCAGAAGGACGGCCTGAGGGAGCCTACTACCCCACCCCCTCAGATGCAAATCAAAGTAGGAGACTGACATGTCCTGGAGCCTCGGGACTCACCTTGCGCTTGTCGGAGCGCTTGGTCGAGTAGCGGCGGGAGCGTTTCCTACGGTCGCGGTGGTAGTGCTCGTCTTCTGAGGCGTCCTCCTCCTCGGTGGACGAGCTCTCGGCGCTCTCTTCGCTGGAGGCCGACGACTCTGAGGAGACGGAGCTGGAGCGGCGTCTGCGGGAGCGTCGCCGGTACCCGCGTCCGTGCTTCTTCTTGCTTCGGCGGCGGTGCTCCTCCTCGCTGGATGAGGAGCCGGACGCGGAGCACTTCCGCACCCGTTCCTTACGCTCCTTCTTGGGGGGTTCCGCGGGGGCCACCTGGCCAGCAGGTGGGGCCGAGGGCACTGGGGGCGGCGGGGGGAGGCCGTCCCAGGAGGCCATCGGTGGGGGCACGAAGGCGACGAACTGGGCCGGCGGAGGCATGAACACGGGGGGTGGAGGGGCCCGGATAACTCCCGGGCTAGCGGAGACCATCGGCGGGAAGTGGGGTACTTCTTGGACGATTGGCGGCCTCACGAATATTTTGTTGAGAGGGATGGGACCTCTCGTGATCTCTGGAGAGTCGCTGAAGCGCGATGGACGACTTCGGACCTTCTTGGGAGGTGGTGGCGGTGGGGTTGCCGGATGCGGTGTCGGGAGCGGTGCTGTGCGTGGCGGAGAGTCAGGCTCCTTGGCGGGGGTGATGTCCTCGGGAGAGAGGCCCTCCGAGTCGCAGTCCATCGGCGAAGAGCCCGTGCTTGCGGCAAGGGGCTCCTCCGGACGTGTCGCATCTCGAAGCCGCTCCCGCAACACCTCCAGAACGTCCCCGACCTCCTGGAGCCGTCGAGGAAGGCGTGGGAGGTCCAAGCCCGTCTTCTTGAGGAACTCCGCGTTTAGTTGGTCCGCTGGAAGGGGCTTCTTGAGGAGAGACCTTCTTCACAAAACTTACCCAGGGGATCCACCATCGCGCTCACCTTCGAGCCCATCAGCTCCGTCTCGTTGGCGTACTTGACGAAGCGGAGCGCGTCCTCCGCCGATCGACACTCCACAAGGGCCATCTTCATGTGCTTTCGCGACGACGGGTGATAGCAAACCATGAGTTCCTCGGGGTCGATCACTTTCCTGGAAGGTTGCAAATGTCTCAAAACTCTGACCATGATCCCCTTTTCCCGAACTAATTCCCTCAGGAACACCCAGTCTCTCGCAGGAACCTACTCTTCTGTGAAACGCTTCATGTTGGTTATCGCCAGAATCTTTCAGACGGTCCGAAATATTCCAAACTAATCCAAGAAAAGCGCTAGAGATGTTTAAGCCAAGGCGAAACGAATAAGAAATGTTTCCGAGAAATCTAATGAGATGTTCCAAAACGAGAACATCAGAAACATTTCAGGCCTGGACTAACAGCTGTTTGTTTGTCGAATGCAGAAATGTTTCAGGCTAGCCAGTCAGGGATAGATCACTCTGTGAATAGAAAAGACTCACTCGCAGAAGCGCTTCAGAAGGGAGTCGTTGACGTTGTCGTTCAGGTTGAAGATGGCCACCTCGCGCTGCTCGGGCACGCCGACGTAGTTCAAGTCGAGCTTTAGGTCGGGCACGGGCAGGTCCCGCGGGAGGGTCTTCGTCTGGATCTTGTCCCGGTCTCGCGGGTCACGCACGGCCGTCACATTGAACTGAACCGGGAGGGGTTAGGGGATCGAGAGATGGGAGCCTACCGCCGTGAAGGGGTCCGAACATACCCCGCGGAAGCGGTAAACGAGCTGCTTGTCCTGTACGTAGACCAGTTTGTAGTCCTCCTCGCGGCCTGATTGGGGATTCACGATCCGCCCGCGGTGATGCGGAGGCGCGGGGGGCCTCCCGGACGTTGAGGAACGTCGGTGCCGCTCGTCGTTGTGTGGTCGAGGGGCATCTAAACCGAAGGAGTTAGGTCTGTCCAGGTCTCCCAAATATGGGATGGACTTATTTAAACTGGAGGTTCTGAATTGGACTTATTAAGAAAGTGACCATAAGACTGGAAAATGAAACTGTTCGGTTCGGCCTACCGCGTGCGGCTAAGGCATGCAGTTTGCATGGAAACAATTTGAAATGCTTAGAATTCGGAGTATCTTCCTTTCCTTCTTTTGATAAGCTGCTACTTGACCAAAAAATGAGACAAATCTAAGGAAAGGAAAGAGAACAAAAAGCGGAAAAGAAAGCCCCGTTTTGGCAATTCCAGCGTCCCCTACGCCACAGAACTCGCTCAAATCCTGGCCAAGAAGGTGGCACACCTTGTCTGGGCTGCGAAGACGTCGATGCCGGAGTGGAGGAGTGCCAGTTCATGGCTGGGGTGGATTGGAGAGGGGACGAAGGCTTCTGGCTCGGGATCTCTTCTCATTCCACAGCGCTACTTCCCATTCCACGCGGAGCGACGCCGTGGGTCGCCGAGCAATCTGCAAAGGAGGAAAGGAGCTCGTCGCCGAATCTGCCACCGGATCTGGAACACTGATCGGCCGAGCGATCGAAGAGAGATGGCGCCGAGCCAGGAACGTCGATTTCGCGCACACTGGACGCTCAGGCAGAACGCGCCGAGAGCGTCGACGGCGCGCAACTCATCGCGGCGCTCTTTGAGGAACGCGACGTCAGCTGGAGACAAGGCGCAGGGTGGTCTTTTTCGTTTGGGAACGGAAGAAGGCTGTTTCCTGGGATGGGAACGCGATGGTTGTTCCAATTGTGTGTCGGAATTGGACGGAGAAGACCCATGCGTCGCTTTCCATCTCACTCCCTGTCGCACCTGTGGCTTGAAATCCCATCTTGCAACTTCTCGCTTTGCAGTTGTCCGACTGTCTGAGACAAGCTAAGACTAGACAGACTGCACGCTTTCACGACGTGAGACTAGTCACGTCCATCTTCCTTGTAGACAGAGACAGTGGTCCACTTTTATTCCCAGACTCCGGTCAACGCCTCGAAATTTGCACCCCATGCGTCGCTTTACCCATCACAGCATGTCTTCCAAGTGCTCCTCTGTCATTGGTATTTATACATTGAAATGCATTATCACACATATGCACACGGGTTCACAGTTCACGGTGGGACAACGGTGGGAAAGAGACGAGTCGCTCCGGGAGATAGCTGCCGCTCACTCCCGGACGTACTTCGGCGTCCGTCGGACCCTGTGGACTGGCGTCAAGGGGATCAGCTCGAGGGGGCTGCTGGACCCCCAGAAGGAGGCTGGTCAGAAACTCCCGCGCCGTCCTTCTTGTTGTTGTTCGCGTATGCGACAAACATCTCCTTCAAGAACTGGAGTTCCCTCTGCAGACTCTCGACCTTCCTGAATAAGGAGGATAAGGAGGAAGAATAAAAGCAAAAGCTCTAACAACAAATGTGACTCTCTCAAAAAGACTCAAATGGACCCTCCCGCTCACCTCTCGAGCTTGGCGTTCTCCTTGCGCATCTCGTCCACGCGCACCGCCGTGTCCGTCTCCTCCTGGCGCTTCTTCTGCCGAGTCTTGTTCACGGCGGCATTGTTTCTTTGTCGCTTCAGCTGGTAGTCCCCGTCCTCGGGGGGCACTTCGGCCACTCGTTTCCTCGCCCCTCCTCGGCCTGGCATCGAGATCTGAAGCGCGGTGGTGTTGATTCGACTGTTTGAACTGTATGACGGAGCGACCAGTTCCACACAGGATTAACAGGGCGCGATTCGCACGTTTATTCGATCGAAACGAACTGTGAAACAGCGAAGAGAACTCATAAGACTCGGAGCTTTGACGAATGGTTACGGTATCATGGAGTTCAAGGGTGACTCCTGTAGAAGGTCCGCGAAAGGCGCTAATTATGCGGCGGGTCAGTGAGAAAGGGAAAACACCCACCGTGATAACGCATCGCGTTATCGGAGCGAGGGAGAAGGACCTGAATGCGGCGCGGGAAGAAGCAGGACGCCGCGTCCGTCACACGGCATCTCCAGCGGTCCGAGAGGCTCTCCGCCCTTCAGGTGACTGTAAAACCGCCAAAACACTGGCTAATCCAGAGGTGATCTAACCGCTCAAGACAAAAGGTCGACCAATCGGGGCCTTCTTGTGACTTTCTCGCTCTCTTCTTGTGTTAATGAGTTCGAAACATGTTTAGAAATGAGATTCCACCGAGAAAGACTCGATTAACTCGGTCTCAATTACAGTGGAGGGGTTGCAAACGATCGACACGCACAAAGCAATGCAGAATCGCTATTTGGCCGAACGGCGATCGATCGCGGCAAGAACAACAAGGGAGAGCAACAACGTCGAGAGTGGAGATTGGCAATTCAGGAGCCCCAAATCATTCTTCTCCCAATATTTTCTCCTTGTTTTAGTTTAATGTTCAGATTCAGTTGATTTTTCAATATAAAAAGAACTCAGCAAAGAAAAATGGTCACAAAACGGTTTCGGCTTTGCGAATTGCCCGTCCTTAGCGAGGAGTCCGGGCGACTTCTAAGGCTCCTAAAGAAGGCCCACAGAAGTCGCTCCAAGTTCAGCTGTCCCTTCAGATTGCATCATCGCGCGGCGCCAGGGTGCGCGCGCGCCGCGACGCGTCCACGGAGGGAAGCGCGAACGAGACGAGACAGACGGACGGACGGACGGACGGACTGTCTAGACAGCTGAGGACCACCGGGAACAAACTAGCGACTGTGCGTGCAGATTGCGCGTCGTTACCTTCTTCCCAGTCACAAAAGGACTTGTCGGTCCACCAGTATTGAAGCTTTGAAGCCAACCCACTGGTTTTAGTTTCTAATGCGTATTTAGCACACGGGGTCACAGATTCGCCAAATAAATATACGGTAGAAATTGGCAGAATTTCGAGCTGATATCCACACACTATTGACACTCTGGCGCATTGCCGCGTGGACTCGCATCGCGACTGAAGGAACAACTCTAAATGAAAAAATTGCAAATTCTGGAAAATAATCGCCGGAAAAACGTTCTGACCCGATTTTCGGGTCAAAATGACCCGAACGTTTTTTCGGAATTTTTTTTCGAAATTTTTCTTTTCGGTTTGTTCATCCAGCCATGAAGATTGAAGCTAAGAAAAAACACGAGAAAAGAAGCGTTCCCGAAAAAGTAAAGCCACCTTTTCCTAAATTTTCGGGTTGATCCAATGATAGCTCTGGTAGGGAGCTATTGACAAAGCATAGTAACCATGGAAGGGAAGAAGGAGGAGGAGGGAGATAGGGATGCGGCAGGTGGTGTGAGGGAGACGTTAATGGGCCCTGTCCGCGCCTTCTGGGGAGGGAAACAGGCTTTTTTCGACATCGCGTCGACCAATGCTGGCCGGGATCGCTTCGGCTGGCACGTTGAAGATTTGTGGAAAACACGTGGGTGACCTTCTCCGGAGACAAAAGGCGCGCCTTCTCTGTCGATTAATGTCTGAGATTACGGCCGCTTTGCTTGCACGACGGCGGAGATAAGGGAGCCTGTGACTCACAGGCGGTGAGAGGCTTTCGGTAGTAACCTCAACATAGGGCTAAATTGATGTCATGCAAGAGACATTCGCAGTGCATATTCGGAAACCAAGAGATTCGGATTCCGTTCCTCCTTGTCATTCATTAAAATCACAGAAGAAGGCAACGTGGAAAGATTCATGATCGAGGGCCTTTTTTCGAAGTCAATGATGGCTTTGCGCTCAGCAGGACTTCTTGACGATTTTCATCGTTTCCCTACGAGGCACATAGTTTGCAGTCGCTCCTCTTGGTTATCTCGATAGATGATACTTCTACCGTCTGCAAACGATCGAGAAAAAGCTTCAACGCATGGGTGAGCTATCCATCCAGCCCGGAATTCGGCAGACCGGCGTCAATCAAAGGTCCTGAGGCAGCCACGCCGCGAATACCCTGTAAATTACGGTACTGAGCCGCTCCGCTTTTGAACCCGTCCTTGTCCTTTCGGAGGAATTTCGTGCACCCAGGCGAGTACAGCCGGCTATGTCTCATGCTTTCCGACTAGCGCATAACGAGTTTTTCTACAGTTTTCTCTGATATGATGAAAGGACGAAGGTAGCAAGTGCTTGCTTGCTTCTATTTCGCGCGCCATAATCTCCATTTCTTGTAAAGACTTAAGCTTTAACTATTTTAGACGCGCAACATGTGGAACAGACAGAAGACGCCGCGTAAATCAGTGTAAGTATGCTTAAACATCGCTCCTACTTATTCCAGCCACTTTAGATCCTTCGGTCGATTGTCCCGTGCAGGGAGCACCCCGGCGACGTCTTCCAGAAGCTCCCTACGCGATAGCACGGACAAAGTGTCGGCGGATGTCTTGCAGACCCTGCAGGATCTACTGTCCACACAAGAAGAGGTGGAACTGCAGAACGAACAGAACGAAGAGGCGATCCGGCGGGTGGAGGCGCAAATAGCCGAACAAGAAGCATTGAACCAGGAGCTAGAAGAACGCGAGGCCGCGCAGATCGAAGAGATACGCGAACTTCTGGAGCGGTTGGGACAACGCGGCATGACGCGAGAAGAGCTCGAGCGCTTGGTGCAGACGGACGTCGCCGATGTGCTGTCGGAAGCCCGGAACATCGGCATCGAGGCGAGGTAAGTGTTATAAACAGTCATGGCTAGCATCCGAAGTCTAGACGCAGTGTCTGGAGAGCGGACACTGCTATGTGACGTGCTTGGTGCTGAAATATTGCTATTAGCGTAGACCTTTTTCGATTTGCACAGTCCTCCTCCTAAGGCCAGTCTTACTGTAGATACGACGCATCAACCGCATGTTCTGATGTAGACTGTTTAAGGGATCTGCGTGAAGAAGCGGAGCAATACAAGGACGCCGCCGAACGCTGTGAACAGTCGATGAACCAATCCGACATTGACTGCAGCGACGGAGACATGATGGACGAAGAAGGAAGTTTTAGCGATATGTGATGCGTTCATTATTTCATGCTTATTCAATAGAAGTCGTCAATAAATTCCTTCCCGCATCCTTAGAAATATTTCTTCCCTTTTTCGCTTTTTGTGATACTTCCGCATGTCTTTGTCGGAAATGTTTCTGTCTCGTTATCTTTGCAGACTGAACGACTGTCTGCGCAGCTGACCGTCTGCGTGTGCTCGCAGACCCCAGTCATTCCACTCTGCAGAGATGGAGGGAAGTAGGCGCGATGCGTCCTGTGACGCGCGGCGAATCCTGGACGACGAGACGCGGCGGACAGTGGGCCTGATACGGTACTACAAGGCGCAACTCTCCATGGAGACGCAGCGACTGCAGAAGGCGGCCGAGTCAGCGGCCGAACTCCGCGACGAGGTCCGACTCCTTCGCAAGCACAACGCGGTGCTGGAGACGCGCTGTGCTGAGGCGAAGACGTACCTGGACTTCGTCGGAGACAAACGTCGTCTGTTCCGCGAGGCCTACTACGGGATCGTCGACCAGGAGGTGAGTGGGGGAGTTCTTTTTTGCGTAGCTAAAACTTCCTTCCAGGACTTCGAAGTCCGTGACACGAATCGGATGCTCCGGGACCTGATGGTGGTGAACCGTGAGATCACGGAGATTTTGAAGATGAGCCACAAGGCGGAGCGGGCGGCCGTCGAGGTAAGTCCGTTTGTAGAGAGATCGGGTTGGTGACAAGTTGTCTCGCTATTCTAAGGAAAACTGATGGTTTGAAATCGGCTCGGTTTTCGTTGATTTGGCTCCGGCTTCTTTTGATATAAAAAATGAAATAAAAACTATGTTTAGCAAGTGGCACGAGAGGAGGAGGAGTTCAGAGAGTCGATCAAAGAGGTGCTAACCGAGCGAAAGGAGCTGAAGAAGATGATCGACGAGATGCAGAGGAGTGTGGACGCCGACGAGGAGAAGCGTAAGCTCGTCTACGATGAAGTCAAGTGCCTAGAGCGGAAGATAGAAGCCCAGCAGGCACAGCTCGCGCTTCTGGACGATAGACGCGAAAAGTGAGTGGATCTGTAGAATTTGCTTTGAAACTATCTGCAGAATCCTTCAGTGTGCTAAGTTTAGGATTTTAATGTTTAACACTTTAACACTTTCATATAACCTTTTTAGCGGCGGGACCCAACTTATCATCGTTCGGGAGGAGATCCGTCGCCGCTGTCCCCGCTACGTGCTCCCTCCCTTACCGAGATTCATGGAGCTTCCGGAAAAGCTACAGGAAGAGAAGGAGCCAGAAAGGGCCGAAGCTGCAAAACCTTCTCCCAAGAAGAGTGACCGGGATTCTCTATCAAAGAATAAGAAGCTCGAGACTTCACCGAAGGAGAAGTCTAAGGGGGAGGTGGAGGTCCGGAAGACGCCGTCGAAGGGGAAGCCCTGCGAAAAAACGTCTCCGATAGACCAGCGAACACCCAAAAGCGATATAAACGTATGCGTGACTGGTAGAGATGGTAAATTCTCATACCCGCACTCGTCTTTCGTCTAATTTTTCTTTTGATTTAGTTCATTTTTTCTTTCATAATAGTAGATTTCCTGGAGATGAACAGGAATCAAAAGCAATTTGAAATGATGCAAAAGAAAAATTCGACAAAAAACGAGTGCGGGTATGAGAATTTACCATCTCTAGTGACTGGATGGAGCCTACTTATCTTGCTTTATAGGTATGGAAGCGGACTTTGATCGGGAAGACGCGGTCCGCTGAAAGCCTTAGCGAAGAGGTAAGTAGAACACCCGAAACCCATATATTTGGCCTGTTATCTGTGTTCCAGGAAGATCTCTTGTCGTCCCGCGAAAACGAGTCTTTCTTCAGTGTCCAGGGTGGGCTCCGTCTGGAGTATGTAGACCATGCAAACTAAGTTCTCTTTAGGTCGGCGCTCTTCGGAGAGTTCTTGTTATGAAGACGCCGTCGACCTGACTCAGGAGGACGAGGAGGAGACCGAGCAGAGGACGTCAACCAAGGATAGTAGCGACGATGACGATGAGCCGGAAGAACCCATTCAACTTCTTCCGTTCAATTATCCTGACCCGCCTTCTCCACCGGCTGTTGCCATGAAAGCCACGCTGGTCAACCTGAATCTAGGTAAATCTGTCTTTTGATGAAATAAAAGTACCGCTTAAGATTTGCCAAACGAACCAAACTCGGAAACGGACGTGGCCATCGCTTCGCCGCCTAATGACGACCAGAGAACCCAGAGTGATGGTGACTCCACCCAGGACGAGGAGGAGGAAGAGAGGCCCCACGCCGAGCTACAGCTAGGAGGGAAATTCACGCTCCTCAGGAGGGCCTCCAGGAAGTAGACCAGCCACCGTTACTCCGTCGTTGTTGATTCTTCATCTGGTAACCAATTGTGACGAGCTGTATGAAATGTATAAAGTAAAAAATAAAACATCAAAACGTGAAAAATACAAACCCAAAAAGGCATCTAGGAATCGTCTGTCAAGAAGACTTTATTTCAGAACGGCAACAGGATAAGAAGCATTGTCCGTATGCTTCTAGGACCTTAGAGCTTCCAGGTGCGGCTGGTTTTCTTCCTACCGAAGCAGAATTCCGTAAATAAGAAGTGCAGGAAAGGGAAGTCCGATCGGCCGCGAAGCACTGCCAGATTTCCGGCGGACTACTCCACGAGCTAAGCTTCTTGACAACGCGATGTTGACGACAGAAAGTCCTTGGATTTGCTATTTATGAGGCAATAGCATGGGACCAGAGTTCGAGGAAGCGAACGGAAGCGGAAAGTGTAAGTGAGACACGAATTCTATGGGAGTCGACAATTGCAGTGAAGAGAGTGCGATCTATCAGATAAGAATATGAACTAGGGAACAAAGATCCTGGTCTTTGGTTATCATTCGGAAGTGGATAAGCCAACACGAAACAAAGAAGATAGCCAACGTTCAAAGAGCGCTTCGGCGCCCTAAATCCATATTTAGCACATATTGAGGATTTACGAGTGTCAGTGTTTGTCCGAGATGCAAATAGTAAGAAACGGCTCCTCTGAGGCAACGTGAGTCAAGATGTTTCCGTTTCTAATGAAGGGGCCAAAAACAGACGACCGGATGCTCCATTAGGAGAGGAAGTCACTTGGCCATTGCAAGAAACCCATGCGGACACCGAGTGTTTAGTTCTTATTCTTGAGTCATTGAGCGTTTTGTCAAAAGGCTCAAGGTCTTCCTTTCAGCACAGGAATCTTCTCATATCTCATACCTCCCCTGGACGTTTTCGGCCTTCCATAGATTCAAATCCAAAAACTTGCTTCCTCCGACTCTCAGCCTCTAAGAGGATGACGACGGGAAGCTTTTTGCACCTGAGTCTTTGTCAGGCCAAGTCTCGGCCTCTCGTTCCCCTCCGTGTGCCCTTCCGGCAGGACGCAAAAGGTCGGCCTGAGTCACGGGGCGTCTCCTCGTTAAATCCGCGCGCTTCGCTCCCCTCCGGAGTCGGAGATTAGCGCTCGGCCGAGTCCGCTACCTCTCGCGCACGCGCATAATCGCGCTGATTCGATTTCTCGCGTAATTGCCGCTCCCCTCCGGCCTCTCGGCTACCGTGTCCCGGTGACGTCTTCCTCCTCGCAGCCTAAGCCGACTCCCTGGCACTTTCGCTGCCGGAAGCCCGCCAGGTCTTCTTCGCGCCGCGCCCACAATGGTTTCCGTGCTGTGCTCCTGCCCCGGCGACCACCCACAGGCACAGATCCTCACCAAGATGAACCGCGCGCCCATGAACCAGGTGAGTCCCTAACGGAGTTACCGGAGATATTTCATCAAGTGGTGAAAGACTTAAATCCCTGAATCGGTGTCTTGAGCAACTTTATCCCTTCTTGGTGCCCCTTTCCCCAACAGAAAGATGAAAGTTAAGATCAGCTCTGTAAAGTTCATCGATGAGCTCCGAAGAAGAGTTAGTAATCAGCATGCAGCACTAGGATTCCACAGTTATGACTGCTTGAAACCGCTTGAGGGTCCCATCGTTTATGCGGGAAATTTACCTGTGAAGTGAAGTCAATTTATTGGTTGTTTGCGGACAATTTGACTGAAGCGTTTCGTACTTTTAGCCGATCTCATGACCTTCTTAAGAGTGCAAATTAAGTTAATGTAATTGTAACTATTAATCCTACATGGTTGGAGAAACATATTCGATTACTGAAATGACGCTTATTTGATTGCTATTGGTTTTTGAGTTCTGACTTTGTTTGCAACGAATTAAACTTCATTGACCAAGGGCGGAACACATGTTGATATACCCGAAAAAGCAAAATATTTCTTTGGACTCCGCTGAAAAAACATTGATGCAGCCGAAACACCAAAACACTTGAGAAATATTCCTCTGGTTGCAGACCCATCAAGACAGTATGAATTATTTCTCTGGGAATAAACACTGATATACGCGAGAAGCCGAAACATCAGAGAAACATTTCAGATACGTTTATGTGTCCGAATTCCCAAATTGAGAGGTGGGGATTGCAAAAGACGAACCCATATTTCACAACCCTTACTCATCGAACGTGACTCTGTTTCACCCTGTTTCAGGATGAGTTCGACACAAAGTTCAACTTCGTGGTGAACCGGCGGCACCGTCGGCGCTCGAGCCAGAAGAGCGCCGAATTCGCGCGGAAATTCTCCGCGCGGGACCGCTGCTCGGGCAGCGTGCGACGCTTGCTGCAAGCAGTGCGCTCGCCGCGCGGCACGCCGCAGACGACTCTCGTTGCGGAGAACGCGTTCCCGATTGCCGTCGCACCGGGGACGCCACGACGATCGGCCGTACTGGACTGGCTGCCCATCTTGGAGTGGCTACCGAAGTACCGCTGGAGGGATGCGTTCCCGTCCGACTTGTTCGCGGGACTCGTCCTTACCGCCCACGTCATCTCGCAGGGTTTGTTTTGCCCTTGGGGATTGTTTTTGAGCCCGAAACAAGCTGTTGAATTGAAACCAGGGGCTTAGAGGAGTTCGGAGAAACGCCTCCTTTGAGGTCAGTCTAGACAAGTGCGTCTACTTCCGGGGTGTTTGGGATTAGGCGCGCCAGGCGAGGGATGTGAAACGTAAGAAGTGAAGTGATTCCAAAACAAGAGGGAGAAAATCTTAGAACGACCTGACGCAACGACGACTTCGATTCGTGAAATAGCTGAAGGGGTGGGGGATAAAGGGGATATGAAAGGATCACATTTTGTAGGAGGGATCGATCATCCTCGAAAAAGTATATGTCGTTAGAATTGACGTTATTTGTCCTCCCCTTATTACGTTCATCCAAGTTTATTTTACATAGAAACTTCAAAAACTGTTGTTTTCAATATTTCGGAGTCAGATACTCTTGTTTTCGCTTTAGAGCGGCTTAGCGATGGTCACGAGCGAGCACTTGTGGGCTTTCTCGTCCACTAGAGTCGTTCAGCTTGGCGGGGCTTCTTTTCTTTTAGTTTCCTTTCCATAGAAACTCGTCGTTGGACGGACAAACGTATGAGAAATGAGGGAGATCGGGAATGGGACAAAGTGGATTTGTGCGTCACCTGTTTTGATGCCAATTAGTGGAAAACGCGATCTTCGACTCCTGACCGGAAACGTGTTAAAACAGCGGAGCGCGGACCAAAGACCGAAGCGGTCACTCAAGGCCCTGAGTCAAGGGAATCGATAATCGAAAGAATGGTCCCAAGGTCCCGAATGTTGTGTTCGTGAAGGCTCCTGAGAGAGTGCATTCAAAAGTCACTTTGCTTTGGCCGATTCTCACTCAAGCCTCCTTGCAGCCCTTGCCTACGCCTTCCTCGCGGGACTCCCCCCGCTCGCCGGCCTCTACTCCTCGCTCTTCCCCGTACTTGTCTACATCTTCACCGGGACCTCCCACCACTCCTCCATCGGTACGTGTCTTCTCCCTACCGTATTCTCAGGCATAGCTGTAGGCACGAACATCATCGTCAGTTTCCTGACGCGAAACGCCATCGAGCGCTTCACCTCCACCTCCTACGACAGACTCCTGGTCGAGGCCTTCGAGGCAAAGAACGCGACGCTGTTAGAGACGCCGCCTGTGGACTTCTTCCAGCTCGCGGGTACCGTAACCCTGCTGACCGGATGCGTCCATGTGAGTATCTCCCACCGACCTTTAATCAGTTTCTTTGATAGTTGCTGATCGTGGTGTTTCGCCTGGACTTCCTGCTGTCCTACGTGCCCCCCAACATCGTCTCCGGCTTCTCCTTCGGCATCGGCGTCCGCGTTGTCCTCTCGCAGCTCCGGCACCTGGTCCAGCTCTCAGCGAATGCGCCTTGTGACACTGTCTTCTCCATCGCGGTAGGACCCTTCCCCTCTCCTACCAGAATCGTTCCTTTAGTGTATCGCCTCATTAGAGCAGTGCTTCCGCGAGATCAACCCCTTCGTGGTCGCCTTCTCATCCTGCTCGCTCCTCTTCCTGCTCCTCGTCAAGCAGCTCCTGAATCCGCTCCTCCAGATCCGCGTCCACGCCCCTTTCCCCTTCGAGTTTCTCCTGGTGGGTCCATTGGCGCCTTCTTGTCGAGTTAACATACCCTTCAGATGATGTTCGCCACGTTGATGTCCGTCGTCATGACCGCCGGCGAGAAGTTCCACGTCCGCACGCTACAGTACTCAAAGCAGGGGTCAGTTTCCCAGTCTCCTACGCCGACGTGCCCTGATTCAGGTTCACCATCTCACTCCCGCGGGTGGACGCGCTGGACGCCTTTGCAGTCGACGCTGTCGCCATCGCCTTCTTCTCGCTCTGCTCGCACCTGCAACTGGCCAAGGAGATGGCCAAGAAGAAACCGTACGTGGTCTCACAGCGACAGGTACCTACCATAACCGAGACACCAAGAAAAGGTTCTTTAGGAGACGCTGACCTTCTCCATGTTCGAGATGCTCACTGCCATCTTCTCGGGACTTCCCGTTGGTGCCTCGAGAAGTCGTGCCGAGACGCTCCTCCACGTTGGCGCCCAGTCCCTCGTAAGCAATTGTCCTTCTTGTTCCCATGACTTGACTCTTTCAGCTCTACAACGTCGTCGTCGTGGCGGGAATCGTCCCAGCGATCCTCTGGGGAGTCCCCCTCTTCTCAGAGCTCCCTCTGTGCGTGCTCTCCTGCGTCGGACTCTGCGGCCTCCGTTCAGCCTTCTCCGGCATCTTCACCGTCTCGCAGCTCCGTCAGATCTCCACGGTGGATACGGTACCCTCCTTCTTTGGCGCATCGATGACCTCTTCCTTCTTTAGTGCTCGTGGCTGTGGAGCGCGATGGCGGCGGTGCTGTTAGGGAACTCTTCGAGCGCACTGGGCGCGGCTGTGGCCTTCGGCCTCTTCTCGGTGGTCTTACGGACCCAATGGCCCGAGTGTCAGCTCCTGGTCAACGTGACCGGGTCGGGGAGCTACTACGCAGAGCAGAGTCGCTATGGGAGTGACCCTGTGGAGGAGAACGGGATTGCCGTGCTCCGCTTCGAGGCGCCGCTCCTCTTCGCCAACGTCTCCCACTTCAAGCGCGAGGTCCACGCCCTGGTCGAGGCCACCAAGGGCCAGATCATGGCCGTGGGCATTGGCACCCGCACGGGCAGCATGAAGAGCAACGGAGGCTGTGGGGGCCGTCGTCCTTCCCTCTCCATGCGCTCGACCCTCCTCATTAGCGGAGACATCGTGGTGCGTTTCTTGTGGCTCAGATCCGGGGTACGGTACTTTGCAGCCAAACTACGACAACACGAATGTGGACCAGTCGCTAACGAAGATCGCCATCCTCGACTGCTCGTCCATCAACTACGTGGACACGGTGGGTCTCGAGGCGATGGCCGAGGTAAGGGCCACCCAGGGAAGCCCTTAACGCTTCTTCAGCTGTTTGGTGAGCTGAACGCGAAGTGCACAAGGCTCTTCTTCGCGGCGATGAGCGCCAGCATCCGCGACCACATCCAGGCGGTCCATGGCTTCGTCGACATCCCCAAGAACTGTTTCTTCCCGAGCGTCCACGACGCCGTCTTAAGCGCCCAGCAGATCGGCGGCGTCGTCGCTTCCAACATCCACATGAGGTGGGTCTTGAGTGGAAGAGAGTCTTCCTCATCGCCACCTTCTTCAGCGTGTCTCTAAACGGCTGTCGGGACCTGATCACACTCTCGACGGCCAACTCCAATCACGACGACCTGACGCAGCGCGCGGACCTCGAGAACGTCCAGGTCCACCCGAGGCCCGCCTCCGCGGACTCCCGGCACTACGCGCCTCCCAGCGTCGTGTCAAGACCCTCTCTCCCGGAGGCACGCACCACGCCGCCCATAGTCGTGTCCCAGCCCCTCCGCGCCACCTACTCCAACAGCTGAGCCCGGGATCTCTTTTTAGCGTTGTTGCCCGTTGATGTGTCGCACTGTTGAATTTTCCCATTGGCTTAGGCGCGAATAAAAAGAAAACAGGCGCCCCTCTATGGAGGCCAACATGAGGAAAATGCGGACGAAACCCAGAGAAACATTTCTACTTCAGAAATGTTTCAACGATATTTCAACCTAGAAATGTTTCAGCGATGAAATGCCCGAAGAATGGCCAGTATGATATCCTAGCCATTGAAAACATCGTAGTCTTCTGAATGTGGTCACCGGAAGACAGTATCTAGAGAAGACCGGGTACCGCCCAACCAACCATTTTCCGTTTTTAATTTTGTTTGGTTGCCTGATGGCCGTTCGGTGAACTGGATGATCGATCGCTGCAGAAGGAGCGCGTGACCCGAAGTGTTCGTCGCAGACTCCGCGGCGCCGCGGAGGTCCGCGGACCCCACGGAACGTGGACGGGAAGCGAAAAAGAGAGAACCCGGGAACGACCTTCTCTCTGTTCATTAGGTTCTTTCAACATCGGTGACCTCTTCGGAGCTTCCCCTTCCAGAGGGATGGTTTCATTTGCGTCCTGCTACTTGGCAAAGCGATCGAACTAGTAATCTAGAGACAGAGATGATAATGAAGAAGAGAAAAGGCATCGAAGGACCCCAAAGGGCATATCAGCGAGCTGTATCAAGTTTTCCGCCTTGCGTCACCGCCTCCAGATTGTAATACTGTAACCATACGTCATCACAGTCGTTGTAACATCTGGAGAAAGGAGCTGGAATTTTGCAGTGAAGTTTTAATTCAGAGCGTGTGTTGTTTGTTCCAGAGGCGGTGACCGCGAAAGTGTCCACTAAACGTGGAGAGAGAAAACCCCGCGGAAGCGTTCTTGTTTATCTTCTGGGTTCTTTCGACAATGGTGACCTTTTCGGAGCGTCTCCATTTCAAAGGATATGGGTTCATTCGTGCAACTTGCGAGAAGCGATCTTGCTTTATCGATCTTCACAGAAGGTCTGATTTTGTTTTGGAGGAGAACATACTAGAGCACGTGGATAGGATCGTCATCAGTTCTTCCGGATGAGTTTTTCGAAGCATCTGGACTCTGGTGCCCTAGACGTCTTCGAATCCCTTTGCTGGTGTCGAGCTATAATTTGTCTCAACGCCTTTTGTGTAATGCATTTTTCGTTTCACATTGAAGGAAAAATATTCCTGGTATGTACACAGAGAAGAAAGAGTTGCAATGAAAGACCCCATCGCATGAGCAAAGTCGCACCCTCGACCTTTGGTCAGACTTTGAAAAGACGAGAAGAGCTCTCTTGGACCTCCATCTCGACCTTCATAAATCAGAGTTCCATGTTCGTTCTAAAAGGCGATGACCGCGAAAGTGCCCACGAACTGCGGACGGAGGCAAAAAAAGGATAAAAAACAGCGGACAGCCTTGTCGCCTTGCTGCTTTAGGTCACGGTGAGGCAGGGAGCTAAAAAACAAAGGAAAAAGGCTTCATCTAGATCGATAGATCCAATTATGGAACATCGAAGCCAATCTGAAAATCAATCGATCAGCGCAATTAGAGAAGAATCAGATCGATCGCGTTTTCTGCTCAATTTTGATCGTTTACACTGCAAAAGAGGTTAATTAAATGGATCGTTCTGGGGTGCAAGCTGCCAACATCAAGATTCAGCAAAAGAGTCAAGTCGCAAGCTTGAGGTTCCAATGTCTCAAAGACTCTTCGTTCTCCGTCAAACCCCAGGATCGGCCGTTAGCATTCCAAGAATACACTGGTCTACTTGCTCACCAACGATAAGATTCTTTTTGGTGAATTGATATTCGCGAAAAAGCAAAACAGTTGAGAAATTTTTCTTCAAATTGCTTTACTGTAAAGCGTAACTTTTAAAGAAACATTTCTGACCAGTGAGGATCCATTGCTATGCCCGAAAAAGCGAAACGGTAATGAAATGTTTCCAAAGGGTCGGGCAACGATCTTGTGCAGTTCGGTTCTTATATCAGAAGAAGTGAAATGATAGAGAAATGTTTCAAAGGCTGCAAGGATTTGCCGATGTATTCGAAGAAGCGGACATCTTCAGCATGAAATATTCCCGGGATGAGGCGAGCTGGTCGTGCAGAGTTTGCTCGATCTACTCAGATAATATTCATTCCAGAAACAGAACCAAAAAACCGGGAAGTTGGAAATTCGGCCCAAGAAGTCCTGGACTTCCTCCATCAATCCTTCCGAGTCCTCGGAGCGGGCGAAGTGGAACGAGGCGCAAAAACGAAGACGCGGCGGTGACCGGAACGAGGCCGAAGAACGAGGAAGTCGCAACATCGGACTTCGGAGAATCCCGTTCCGCGCGTGCAAAAACAGCCCAGCTCGTCGGCGGCTTTTTGTGCCCGCCGCTGCGGATCTCTGGTTACGGTAGCGGCGCCCGACGAGCGCAAAAAGTTGCGAAGTGATTCTAAGCGGGAACAGGATTCAGGCTTGGGGAACACAGAAGCATCAAGTTCAGGTTTCGGGTTATGAGTTTGAAATGTTTACAATTTTCGGGTTTTTATTTCCGTTACTTAAGAAACCGGAGCCAGTCTGAAGAAGGAGAACCCATTTTAGCACATTTTTAAGCAAAAAATGTTTAGGCAAGCGCTGTCTTTTTTAGTGAGCGAATAGTATCGTGGCAGGACCAATAACAAGACATCTTTGTGTTCCTCTGTTGTCGGTTTCGAGTCGCATTGAGTGATTGCGATGGGAAATTGGTCAATTATCTCGGCTTAATAATTGTTATCAATTTAATTGGACAATTATCAATTAAATTTGCACAAAAAATGTCCTGAAAAAAGGACTTCTGGAAAATTGCTCTGCATAAGACGTTTTTTTTCCATTGCCATGCCGGTCTCCTGATTGGCGAAGCACTCAGAAAAAAAGTGTAAAATTTTAGCTGAAAAAGGACAAGGTACGAAGCCTAGGCACGGGGGCGAAGCTATCGTGCTTTCTGCTACAATTTGAGGTCTAATTTTAAGACTTTTCTAACTAACACTGAAACTTTAATCTTTGAAAGCTTTTGTGCTGGGACTCTTATCGAGAAACGTTGGAATAAAGCTTGCTGCATAAAGGAGAAACTGACGTTTTGAACGGCTTTTAGTAGACACCCAGACAGGTAAACAATGTCTCAAGTGTCTTACGGAGTTATTTTTTCCTTTTCGGTATTTTCAAGTTACACGAACCCGTTCGTCCGTGTTCCGATCTCCGATGAGGGCGCGACGACGGCGATAAGGATCAGGCGAGGTCCGAGGCCTCAGAAAGAGAAGAATGCGGCCGGAAACGAAAGAAGAGTCGATAAGATCGCCTTCTGCAGCGTCGTCTGCACTTTGCGATTCAGGTTCCAACAAGGCCAAGTGTTCCTTTGTTGCACGGGACAAGTGCACTTTGCTGGAAGACCGAGGGAAGGAGCCAGAGCGCAGAAGTTCGGAAGGGAGCCCCGCAGTGCGTAATCAGGCGTCCGAGTCGATCTCCACCGCCATCCATCATCGCGTTTGTTGCAAACGCGCGCCTTTGGCGGCGCTTCTGCATCTTATGGAGCTGGAGCAGGCGGAGAAGCCGATTTTTGGTTTAAGGAGACTAGCAACCAAGGAGACATTAATTAGTGACAGAAGAATACACGTTTCTTAAGGAACATAAACAAAACATAAACAAACGTTTCTTAAGCAGCATGAAGGGGATGGATCTCCGATCGAGCCCGGACGGCCATTCTTCCTCTCTCTGTGCCTTGTCCACCACTCTAACCCTCTCATATCGGTGTTCACAAGTAGTCGAGCATATTATAACTTTGTTCTGACTTCAAGAATCCTGAACCATTCCTAGAATCTTTAAGTCGAATCCACTTTATCGATTGCAGAATATGTTGTGCAGGTGAACTAGATTTCAGGTTTTTGTCCTCGAATCAATGGCGTTACGCAATGCGAGACACCGAAAAGTGCAAAAGACCGCGTCTCGCAGACAAAACTCTGGAGTCTGTGCTATTCTTTGGAGTCCTGTGGGTGAGATGGTACGCCGACCTTCTGAGATGCAGAAGTCGCTACTTGTGTTTTGAACCCAGCAGCCTGGTCCTTGAGCCTTTCGGGACCAGTACTCGGAATTAGCGGGAAGGTCCTTCTAGGTGGACCCAGAGATGTCAACGAGCCGGTTTCTTAGCCCTAAGCCCAGTAAAAGTCGTTCTCTTCTTGACGTAAGAAGCCGGCTCCGGGGCTCTGAAGCCGGCTTCTCTGAGCAGAACACATTTATCTTAAAGGTGTCATCAGGCAGAAGAAGCCATTAAAGAATAAAAAACTTCTTCTTTCTGGTTTCAAGTTCACCCTAAGCGGGTCTTCTTCTGAGTGTTCGTCGGCGACCAAAAGAGGCGCGTTCCTTCCGGTCAGCGCGCGACTGCCTACGTGCGGAATCGAAACTAGGAACGCTCTTTGAAGAGGAGGGAAGTTCAAATCCCGAACGGGTCGACCCACCAATGTCCTTCGCTCCAGCTGGACCGCACCTGTTGTGCAAGTGAGCACCCGAAAAAGGTCACACGTGTGCAAAGTGGATCTTCGGAACAGAGACTCGGGAGGGTGTCTTCTTCTTGTGTGTCATAAGGACTTAAAAACCTTCTAAAGGTTGGTGAACCCAATTTGTTTGAAGGGGTCAGGGGTGCCTATTGGCCTCAGGGATAGAGCTGGATAAGATTGTCCAAAGACCTGAAGGTGGTATAAGAAGAAAGACTGCTAGAATGGTAACAAAGCTTCAAAGATTGATTGCTATGCCCGAAAAAGCGAAACGGTAAAGAAATGTTTCCAACAATCTTGCACAGTTCAGTTCTTATATCAGAAGAAGTGAAATGATAGAGAAATGTTTCAAAAACTGCAAGGATTTGTTGATGTAGTCGAAGAAGCGGGAGGGTTGCAATCTACAGTAAAACGGCATATACTCCAAATTCCACTGCTCCTTGGAGACAGCAGCAGGAAGGTCGCCGGTTGGTGCATGCCTCATTGACGATCGCTGGAAACAGGAAGTGGGGGCTCCGATGATGTCACCGGGTGAATCACCTGTGAAGAAGGAGCCTGAGTCTTCCGCCTCCGAACTTCTTCTTCAAGTTCGGAGCACGAACCAAGTGCAAGGTCGTCCACCCTGACAAGTACACCCTGGAGGCACACCACCTGACCCGTGCAACATTATTACTGCGAAGTAGGAGATGTTGACACAGCGATGGAGTCCGGTCCACGCCCTACAGTATTCTACAGTATATGCAGACCCTAGGACATTGCTTGCATGCTTCTGTAAGCAGTACTAGGGAAACCTCTTCAACACCAAGGACCCCAGATCTGTTTGCCTCAGGGATCGACATACTTGAGGCCATTTTTCAACATTCCACCTAGCTCCTCGGACGTGTCCCTCTGCACCTTTTCTGCACGGTTTTCGTCGACTTCCGGTGACCGAGTTGCGTCCATTGTTTACATTAACAACTTTCCGCCGGTTTCGTCCGCGCGCGACTCTCCGCGAACCGCTCGATCATCGCCCCCTCCCCGGTCTTTGTGCTCGCGACGTCGCCGGGGGTGCAGACCGAACGGCGCCTGGCGCGGGGCCAAGGAGTCAACCCCGCCGGGCGTACGGTAGCCGGTCAGTGGCTGTGTACAGCGTGGGAAGTGGGGAATTCACACATCATGATGGTTTTTTCTTTTAAATTGAAGACTTTTCAGGTTGGCAAATTTAGGGAATACCAGAAGGCCTAGAAGAAGAGGGAAGCTGGACAAGGAAGCCATGGACAGAGACATAAGGGTAGCATAAACGATCCTCGAAGGACTACAGCCTCGAGGCTGTCTTAGGTCAGTCGATTGGCCTCAGAGGATCCTGGAGTCTTAAGATTCGGAGACTTGAAAGATGAGACCCGGTTTAGCAGGGGGTCACCTATTGCTGACTTCTTGCAACTCCCAACGAATTGATCACCTCTTGCAAACGAAGGACGCCTCCTATCCACACGGGTCCATCAAGAACCCTCCAATCGAGTCGAGCCCGTACTTTTGGACTCAATTAACTCTCCTTCTACAAGAAGATCAGAACCGAGACCCCTAGGGCGAGCTGACCCAGAGGCGGCTGCTTGGAGCGCGGGCGGTGATCGATCTGCGCGGGAGGGCAAAAAGCCGAAGGAGGAAGATCTGGACGCTCCTCGTGACCGGAAGGCGCCGATTTGCCGAAATCACCGAAAAACGACACTTTGATTGATTTGTGCAGACGAGACAGTCTTTGGTTGAGACGGTCTGACTCAGCGTGTCGGGAGCCGCTAGAGATGATAAGGAGAAAATCCTCAGACTGGGTCTCGAAACAATTGTCTGGATGGGTCTGACTCTGACACTGATTCAGCGTCTCGGGAGCCGCCTGAGGTGTTAAGGTCCCCCGAAACTTCAGAGCACTCAACGAAGATAAGGATCAGGAGAAAATCCCCTGCTCCGATTGGGTCTCGAAACGATTGTCCTGGATGGGTCCCAAACTGACTCCCTGAAGGTCGGTCGTTAAACATTCCACATGTTCCTCGGCCCGTGGGCGAGGGAACCACTCCCGCGGGGTTCCCATAAACGGCGTCTTACGACGGGCGCCCACGCGCCTCCGGAGGTCACAAAAGAGCAACAGTGGCGCTGATTACCGTAGCCGGCGGAAGTGATTCACTAATTGAATTAGGCCGACCTTTCCACTCGTATTACTCATTCATCCTTTTTACCGTAATTGCCTCCTCGGCTCGCGTCGGGATCCCGAGTCCCCGGCTCCGTTTCGCGTTAATTCGCAGTAATTGGCGATGGCGCCACTCCGACTCGCGGCGGTCGTCTAACCTGATTTCCGCCCGCTGACGTCCTTCCCGGGCTGATTTATGCGAAAAACGGCAAAAAGTCGCCGGTTCGGCCTATAAAGCCCCGGCTGCTCCAGGGCTCCGTCACTCCCTCCGGGTCCTCCCGGGGTTCTGGGTCTCGAAGCGATCGTAGATCAGGTTTTTTGGTTCCTCTGCAAGTTGATGCCACCGTGTCTCGCGACACTAAGGACCAAATTTCATTCTAACCCTCTTCTACCGTACCCTTTGGAGTCGATAGCCCCTTAACAGCTCCAAATGTCCCAAGCCAATCCCCTCCTCATCTCGCTACCGTATCCCCCTCGACCCAGGCGGCCCTCCCCTCCACGCGCCCTTCGACCTCTGACTCCGCGCGGCGATTATCGGGCACCTCGGGAGCTTCCGGTGCTCTCGCCTCCGTCCTTCGACGAAATCAATTGCGACGCGTCGGTGGAAGGAGCCTCCGGCGGACCCCTCGGAGCCCCGAAGCCGCGGGCTTCCGTATGCAGTAGGAAGTGAAAGTCTTTTACGACTCCCTCCTCGTCGGATCTCCATTTTTATTTTATTTTTACGATTCGCCCGCTCGTCGCCTAATTGTGGCTAATAGATCTCTTTTTGTGTCGCCTCCGCCGGTGCCCTCTCGCTCGCGTGCGCCGCCAAGGTCGCCGCAGGCCGAAGCCGCGGCGCCGGAGCGCGTCGTTCGCAACAGATTCGCGAGCAGGAAGTGTTCCTCCGGAGGCACTTAGCCCTCGAAAGTGCAACTTAATTGTAATGGTAAGGCGCGTGGAGCCCGGGAGGGGGCGGGACCGCCTTACTGCCTTGCTACAAGACGGCGCTCGGGAGTACAAAAGGGGAGAGGGGCACTTGGAACTCGGCACAGTGGCTCCTCAGCCTCCCCGGGGTCTCCAGCCTCCTGGTCTTCCTCCGGGTCACCAAGGCCGCGGCTTCTGGCGCTCCAAAGTACAGTCGCCCGTTTCCGGCGCGAACGCTCCGATCACATGGGCGCGTTCTCCGCGCCCTCTGACGTAACTCCTTCTCGTCGCCGCTGCTAAATCCTGTGCAAAACCGCGTCCTCCTTCTCCCTAGGCCCTCGGAAGGCCACGGCTACCGTAGCCCGACCGTGGCGGCGTCCCAAAGGAGCCATTTCCGCCCGTTAACGGCGGATCCGCGCGCTGATTTATCGCCCGCCGACGCCCTTCGTGGGTGGCTCTCCCCGTCGCCGCTACCGTACTTCCGGTCACCGGCATGGGTGGTCCGGGAAGGTCGGAGGCAGGGTACGGTCGCCTCCGGCAGCGTCTTCTGTTTACTTTCGCGCCGCGCGCGCCTCCATCTATCTTCGTCTCTCTCGAACTCGCATTTTTTTCGTCTTCGTGGGTGGGCGGAGTCGCCTCTCGAGATCGAACCGGCGTCTTCGAACCTTCTTTTCCCGGCTCCGCGCGACCCCTCACCGCATAACGAACCCCCGCTACCCCAGAGCTCGGGCGTGTGTCCTCTCCGCTCTCCTCCTCCGAACGCATCCACCGACCACCCTCGACCACCCACGACGACTCTAATCCCCCGTTCTATGCTACCGTAATCTCTCGACCTCTTCCTCCTCCTCCTCGTTCCACCGTAATCCTCTCCGCCCGCCGCGTCCCACCACTCTCTCCCCTCTCACGAACAACGACCCATCGGGGACCACTTTCCTAAGCCTCTCAGGTACCGTCGAGTCCGCGTCCACACCGCATCTCCCGCTACAGTACCCCTCACCGTTCACTTGCAGACTCGACATGTGCTCCTCGCGACTCAACTTGGCCTCCAGCGCCGTCCTCCTTCTGGCCGGCCTCTCCGTCGTCTCCGCCTTCACCGTCAGCTCCAAGCTGGGCGAGGCCGAGATCTCCCACTCGGGTCCCACGACGCTCGGCCAGCGCGACAAGCGCGCCGTCTACTACCAGGACTTCAACCAGTTCCCCAACATGCTTGTGTCCTCCGAGCCGCCCAATGACTACTTGAAGATGTGGATCACCAACGAGCACAACCGCTTCCGGAAGCTGGTGAGTCTGAGAGAGACCTTTACTGTCTACTTCGAGCGGTGCGACGAGAGAGCGCAGACAGTCAGAGACTTTGGTCGTCTGGACTCTCTAGCGGACGGTCCATAGCTTGCTTTGGGCTCCGTGGCTCAAAAGACGACTCTAAACAGCCAATGCACGCCAGGGGCGTTTCTTTCCCTTGTGTGGTTCTCCGCTGTCCACTTCCGGTGGCGTGATGTGGAGAGCGCAGACGAACAGAGACACACACCGTCTTCTCTGCTCGTCTGCGCCCTCTCGCTCCGCTTGGAACGGACGCAAGCCACTTCCGGCATGTCCTCCCACTTCCGGCTCAAAGGTCGTCGCCTCACCGGCTCCTTCTTTAGGTCCCGGCCACCGACATGCGCATGCTCTACTGGTCGGACGAGCTGGCGGCGAGCGCGCAGCGCCACGCGAACCGCTGCGACTTCCGCCACTCCCGCGACCGCGTCAACGTCGGCGAGAACATCTGGGCCGCGCCCTACGCCAACTACTCGGACGCCGTGGAGCGCTGGTTCCAGGAGGTGAACGACCCGCGTTGCGGCTGCAACCACGCCTACAAGCACTGCTGCGGCCACTACATCCAGGTGCGTCCGGGGGTCAGGGGTCTTTCCGCGCTCGGAGTCATTACTCAAGCGCGCTCCGCGTTTGTAACACTTCGAGACGCGGGCGCAATTAATCAGCGCCCGCGCAGGAATGCGATCGCGGCGGAGCAGAAAAAGGCTCTGATCGCGGGTTGAATATTCGTGAAAATTCGACAATTTGGTGATAGGGAAGGGGAAGGCGATCTTGGATTCGCCTAGCCTAATCCGGGGCCTAACCAACCCAGTAGGACTCGGCCTTATCAGTATCCGGAGTCCCATCCACCTCATCTCCTCCCTTTCAGGTGGTCTGGGCACAGACGAACCTCGTCGGCTGCGGATACGCTCGCTGCAACGACGTGTGGGGCGTGCAGGGCCGCGGCCATCGCCACGTCTTCGTCTGCCACTACAACCCCCAGGGCAACACGGTATTCGTAACCGGAAACGGAGGGCTTTACGCGGTTAGTCGGCTTCTACTCTTACCGTAACGCTAGAGCGGCCCTCTTCACACGGACTAACGCGGGCCGATCGCCGGCGCCTAGACTCACTGCTTCGGCGGCGGAAGCCTAGACAGCCTAACCTGTCTAGACCAGAAACGTCTAATCAGTCTATAGACCCTAATCAGTCTGGACCTGTCTAGACAGAAAGACTCTAGACAATCTAATAAGCCTAAACCGACGGCCTAACCTAACTAGGCCGGTGCAGAGAGCCTAATCAGTCCAACCAAAAGCTTAGACCCTAATCAACCTAAACGACCTAACCACTCCACTTGCAGGTGCCCGCGTTCACCTGGGCCTCGCAGACGAAGCCCCGCTGCAGCGACTGTCCCTCCGACGCGCCCGCCTGCTACGAGGGCCTCTGCTACATGCCCTCGGCCAAGGAGCGGCTCGGGAACGCCGTGGACCAACGGCGGCGCTAGACGCGCGCCCTCCGCCCCCGACGAGACTCCCTCCGGTCCCAAGGCCCCTCCCCTCCCCGTGGTGCAATGCCGAGTCCTCGACGCCGTAGATCTGCTCCTACCGTAGGCTTTACCCTCCCTCCTCCCGACTCCTTGCCCGTCGAAATCTCTCTTCGCGCCTCCGAAGAACTGTTATTATCTGTGTACATTTGTTGTGCGAAAGCGTGTGTCCGTAATAATCCGTCCTCCTCGTAATCTCTCCGTCGCTGCTCTCATACGTGTCTTCTCATCTCCGCCACATCCCTTCACCCCGATGCACTGGAAGGTTCGCAAAGGTTGAAACACCATATCACCTGTTGAGATAAATTATTATCGGAATTGTTCGCTCACCACTTGAGGGTCAAGAGGGTCAATGGGGGCTCAAGAAGGACCAAGAGATGGGTTTTGCAAGATTTATGGACATGTTCCAGAACGTCCGAGTACTGTTGCAAGAGTGTTATGGTCGAGATGACCCTCGAAGGTCTGATAATAAGGATGACCTAACAGGACTTGCAAAGTTGCTTGACCTAAGATATCACCGAATAGTCTATATCACCTTTTTAATGTTCAAGGAGAGTCAGTCAGTAATAACCGGATAATCTAACAGGTTACCGACCCTTTCCTGTTGGTTAACCGTAATCTTATTCTGATGCTTTGGTGATCTTTTCCAAAAACAAGTGTTGGAACAGTTTGCAACAAAATTTATGCAAGCCAATCGGTTCCGCAGAGAAGTGCATCTATTTACAAGTGGGCTATTTAAAACCCATCATCTACAGCATCATCACGCAGTGCTGTGCCTTCTCTTCACCCACACGGGTACACGAGAGTGTAGTGTTTTAGCATTGCTATTATCGAGGGATGGTCCCCGAAAGCTGAGGAAAAGTTCAGTGCTGTGCCTACCCCTTTACCCAGATAGGCTCGCGGATCAATGAAGTCCTCGGACGACATTCGATCTATTGGACCTTAAGACGAAAAGCATGGCTCACAGAATCCAAGCCACTTCACAAGACATAGGATAAACACAGAGAATCCCGCTCCTTAACGTGGTATCACTGATTTTGCTGTCCTGAAAGTCCTTCGTATTGATGACGAAGGGGGTGATGTATAATTTTGACAAGCACTGTGTTCCTTGTCACTCGTCACACGATACTTGAGGCTTCTGGGATAGAAAACACATGCATACGTCTGTTTTGTGTCTTCTCTGTCACGATGAATGTGTCGCCACTTGTTGGGTCCGCTCTGAACCCTTCGATGTCCGATGATCTTGGGTTGCACTGTGCGACAGCTGAGTGTCCCGTGACTCCAAGAAGGCACTTTGGAAGGACGACGGGAACGCACTTCTGACGGGGAATGGTCCAATTGACTCTCCGACGGCCAGACGAGCGAAGTGGGCGCGCGGTGACCTTCAAGAGTAGACGGATTTCGAAAGACCGTCTTTCGCGGCGCTTGAAGGACTAGCGTCAGAGGGAGCGCGCGCCCAGCCTCTGGGAGGGGAGAGGGCATCGCTGGTCACCAGCACCGGTTTTTCTCGCTCATAGAACAGTCATTTCACTTTTGATAAGAAGTACTTTCGCTGTAATGATCATTGTGCGACAATCACTAGGGGAGGAGGGGGAGGAATCCTACTGTGATCTGAGAACCCTCTGGTCCCCCCCACGAAATCACAAGTTCTTATGTTAAGCTAACTGATACAGTAGGAATAGCATTGAATATGCCGGAAATTGTGTGAACCGTGTCCACCTCCTGGACCCATCATCGCCTAGCAGGAACTCTAGATACCTCTGTCATCCCAGGTTTCGTCGGTCGACAATCCTGTTTGACCCTCAGCGAGCGACTTCTGGAACCGTTACGTAAGGTTTCGGTTAACCGGAACCGGAAATCGCCACCTCTGGTCATCGATTCTCTTCTGCGAAGCACTTTCTCTGCTGGAGTGGAACAAATATAGGATCTTTGAACGCCTTCTTCAGTTCAATTGAGTGTTAAAAGGGAATCCTGGTTTCTGCTGTGGTCATAGGCGAAGACGAGATCGCCAGTTACACTCACACGTCCTGCCCCTTCCGTTCATTTCCACCTTGCGAGTCCATGGTTTATTCACTTCAGAAAGGCCGAGCAGAGCGGAACTCTGTCCGGGAAGGGACGAAGACAGTGCTTAGACTACAAGAAGGACACACCCTAGTGCTTAGAGGAGCTTAGGCCAGCTTCTGGGCGATCTCGCGGATGACGTTGAAGGCGAAGCGGATGTCTTCGTGGGTGGTCTCGGAGTTGCAGACGGCGAGTCGGAGGAAGAAGACGCCGTGGGCCTGGGAGGGCACCAAGTGGATGCGGCGGTCCTCGTTCACCGCCGCGGTCAGCCGCTCGCTGAGCTCGTTGGCTCCCTTAAGACGGAAGCAGACGAGGCCGAGGTGCTGGGGCACGACGAGTTCGAAGGAAGGGTCCTCGGCCACCAGCGCTGCGAACTGCTTGGCGCGCTCCTCCATCTGAAGCGTGGCGTTGGAAGGCTAGAGCCAAGGAACCCACCGTGCGGAGGTGCTTCTGGATGTGCTCGATGCCGAGGGCGCGCAGCACGAACCAGATCTTCAGGGAGCGGAAGCGGCGTCCCAGCGCGATCTGCAGGTGCTGAAAAGGGGCCATTGTGGATGCGCGGACGTCGACGTACCCGGAGGTCGGCCGCCTTCTTCTGATGCTCGTGCTTCAAGTAGACCGGGTCGACGTCGAAGTAGCTGACGGCCTCCGTCGCGTCCTTGAACCTGAAAGACAGGGTCTTGGGTCCCGCACGGAAAAACCTACCACATGGGAGAGCAGTCGAAGTTGACCATGAGGGCTGAAAAGGGGGCGTCATGGGTCTCGAACGGAATGGGGAGGGACCTTTGTGTGCGTTGAAGTTGAAGGAGTCGACCATCTCCATGCCCTCGGCCAAGTAGCGGTACTCGGGACAGATCAAGTAGCTCCCTGGAGCTCGACTGACTGAGATGGGTTCCACTAGGGCTCCTACCTGCGTAGGCGGCGTCCACGTGGAGCCAGAGGCCCTCAGCGTTGCAGATGGGTCCCAGCGCGACGAGCGAGTCCACTCCACAGGTGCTGGTGGTGCCGATGGTGGCGATGAAGATGAAGGGGATGAGGCCGGCGGCGCGGTCCTCGGCGATCGCCGCCGCCAGCGTCTCCGCGCGCACTCCATAGTTCCCAAGTCGTGAGTCCACGGCGCTCCGGAGCTTCCTGAGCTTCACGCCCGCCAGCATCGCGTCCTTCTCCACCGACGAGTGAGCCTAGAGTCCCTGGGTGATGGGGAGGCCAAGAAGGGCGCACCTGGTCAGAGGTGTAGGCGACGAGCTTCATCAGGACGGCGGGGTCGTGGTTCTCGGGGTTGATGACGTCGCCGTGGACCTCCTTGCGGGACTCGCCCACCTTCGAGAGGATTCTCGAGACGTTCGAGTAGACCCAGCCGAGCTTCGTGCTCTCCTGCTGCTTCTTGTACTTCTGAAGAGACAAAACAGGTCTCTACGGGGTTAGGAACGCCGCCACCTACATTGACAGCCCTGGAACGGGCGGCGAGGAGGGCGACGAGGGTGGCGTCGCTGGCGGTGCTCTGGATCATGCCGGCGCCAGGGCCCTCGTGCGAGTTCAAGAAGAAGTCGGGCAGGCCAAGCGCCTTCACCAGCCAGTCCGTGCACACCATCTCCAACTCCGTCATCGACGGGCTCGACTTCTGAACCGGGGAGGGTTACGGTAGCGAGGAGACGCGTACCCAGGTGAAGCCGATGCTGGCGATGGCGCCGCTGAGCATGTCGGCCATGATGGACGGGTAGCTGAGCGAGGTGGGGTAGTAGGCGAAGAAGTGCGGGTGATGCCAGTTGGTGTTCGCGTTGAGCACCACCGGCTCCAGGTCCTTGAAGATCGCCTCCCAGGACTCGGGGTTCTCGGGCGGTGACGAGGGCACCTGAAGGGGTTCCATGAGAATCAATCCAAGCGGAAGGGCTTACCCATTCCCCTCCTGCCCCAAAGCGACCAATGGGAAGGTCCTGTCACTAGGTTCTAAGGGCTTCTCGGGCTTCCCCCCCCTCCCCCGTACCACTTGCGTCGTTCTCTGCTCGCTCATTGCATATTTAGTGGGGGATAAAAACCTGTTTGATGGCGCCAAGCTCGACAAGATATGTCCCAAGTGTCTCTCTGCTTCAGGCTGTGGTTGTGCTATTCAATTCAGAGGCCTAGATGGGCTCTTAGGACTCTAATTCGCTGTCTTAGGGTGGATATGCCACGATATGAGATTTCACAATACAGATTGGGCCTTATTTAGGGGGTTCCGGGGTCAATCGGACCTACCAAACCTTCTCCATGCATCTGACCCCATGCTCCTTCTGGTCCCTAGAAAACACGGGATCGATCATACCCTAGGCTAACTACATCTTTAAGCCACTACTCTTCAAAAGACGACTCTGGAGGCGCTGGACTCACCAGATCCCAGATGTAGCCGGGCTGGACGTCGGGGAGCGGGGTCCGTTCGCGCATCCCAGCCCAGTAGTCGGCGATGAAGTCGACCATCTCCTTCCCATGCTTGCGGAACGCGTCGGAGTCCATGGCTCTGCAAGAAGGAGCGTTAGGCGAGTGGCATTCTCACGGCGCGCGGGAGCGATCGTTTCCTGAGAGTGACGGGGCCGCCGGGTATTTATATGCAAATCGCTCGGCGGACGGAGGAAACGAGCCGGGCCAATTGGCCCTCCGGCCGACTCAAATCTCGCGGAATGACAAACACGGCGCCGGGTAATCTCTAAATTATTAATTCGCGTTCTCGCCAGCGTGGGAAAGGGAGCGAGCCGGCGCACGGAGGCAGAGTGGAGGTGTGGGCTGAGGGTTCGATTTGGAAATAACAAAGGGGAGAAGCTGATTGGGTGCTCTATTTGGACGTCAAGGAGCTGCGGAAGTGGTTTTTTTCGAACCCATCAACGCGGAGAGCCATCAGGCAATCCTTGGACCCGAGTCCCGCTAGAAGATCTGGGGAACAGGCGTCCTGGACTAGATGGCTACTAAACGAGCCATGGACAAGTAGTATAGCCCTTTGGAATCGTTCTTGGGCTAGAGCTCTCCTTCTCGAGGAGGGCACACGACCCAGGGCGAAAGTAAGCATGCCTACAGCAAGGAAGGAAGAAATGCGCGCCGCGAGTGCTGATGAAACGATAAGGCGGGCGATAAGGATCGTTCGAAGAGGTTGGAGCCGACTTGGAGGAACTGGCTCCAGAGGAGACTCCGCTGTCGATCGATTGATTGGGAGAAGACACGAGTGATCCTTCTGATAAGGGCCGGCGGGCTTGTCGGCGCTCCTTCGTGTGGTTCGTCCTCTCGCTCGATCCAAGACTCCAGGGCGTTCAAGCATCGAGGCGGGGAGGGAAACATCGTTTGGTTATAAGGTTAGCTCGGCCTCCTTGAACTCCGCATTCCGGATTTCGGCACTTTGCCGACCTACTTTCCCAGGAGGACATGCGCGGCGGCGGAAAAAGTGAATGGGGTCGAGTTTGTGCCTCCAGATGACTTCTAGCTCGGACCCTTTGGAACCCTGGACCGGACCTGGAGCCTCATAGCCAACAGCAGAACTGGATAGTTGCACCCACACGAAAAGAATTACAGATTGTCCCTAGAACCCGAATAGGAGCTCTTGAAGCTGAAATCGAATCTGCCCACAGGCTGTGAAGGAAATGGACACTCCTCTCAACTGGTTTTCCTTTGTTTTTACCTTGTTTAGCCAACAGGCTCACACGTGGTGACTTGTGCACAAGTGCGGGAAAGCCAAGCGAGAGGTGTATTATTCCCCTTCGAGCAGTTCCCCTTCACGGCCGGAGTGAGCTCTGATTAGCACGATGAGTCCAAAGAGCTGCGGAAATGAGCGAAAAAAATCGCTCAATGATGTCACATGACTGACGATGGCAATAAAACTGACATCTTATCTATCTTGTCATCGCTTCCAATAGGACATGTAAGAACACGGTGTTGGATCAACAACCTCCGCATGTTCATTGGCCCTACTTGAGAGAACAGTTCGCCCGCCTAGAGTCTCCGAAGAGACGCCCGACCGGCTTGCTGATCACTTGCAGACAACCGTCTCTTTCCAGCAGTACGATTCTTGTATAGAAACATTTCTGAATCGGTTTGCATATAAACGCTTCGGAATTCCATCCACAAATTGCTGAGAAATATTTCTTTGTCTCTGAGATCGATTAAGCCTCCTAAGCTCCTAAGTCCATGAGTCTGGCCATGTGACCTCTTGTTTTCGCTGGAGTTCATTTGCTTCTTGCTACCGTACTCAGAACAATGGATTCAGGTTCGTCCCATCCACACATTCCACAGCCGAAGTCACCCTCGGATTTTATCAGTTCTTAAGAATATCTGTTAGGCAGGAACGCCGACAACTTATCTTCAATTGAGCAACTCTATAATAACCATTCGAAGTAAATAATCACCGATCTGAAGACGTGCCCTTCTACAAGAGGGCACCCACAACACGTCTATGCCTATTGAGATCATTCGGAGAGCTTCTTGCTGTTGCGGCGGGCGAAGAACAATTTGAAGAATTCGTAAGACCCGATCATCACCGCACACGCCGGGGCCACCTTTGCTATCCTCGGAATGAGACCTAGGTACGGTAGCTGAAGGGCCATATTTGGGCTTCGCTTACCTGTGAAGAGGGCCTTGTAGCCGTGCGGCGACGCACCGATCTCCTTGATGACCGTGTACGTGGAATGCGACTTCAGTCCGTTCCTGGGGATGCCTTCTGCTTCACTGCAGCTGACGTGGCCCAGAGTGATCTGGCGGTGGGTCTTCACCACGTCGAAAGGTGTGGTCACCGCCGCTGCAAAGGTCCCGGAAAGCGCTCCGCACATGGCACTGATTCCGAACGTGGTCTCCTTGCGGTCGAAGTACTGTAGCGCACGCTTCTTGAAGTATTCGTATCCAGTCCAGTATAGAGCTGAAAAGGTATGGGGGTGGGGACAGATAAAGAGCTCCATGGCTTACCTGAGAAGGGCAGATCGCGCATGATCGTGGGCGCCCACCCTCTCCACAAGGCTCCGAATCCGTCGTGCTTCACGGTTGTCCGCACGGCATCCCGAAGCTCTAAACAATCCTTGCTAACTTCTCATCATCTCCGAGGCACTTACGGAAGAAACTGAGCTTCTCGGACTGCATCTTCGTGCGCACCATCTCCAGAGGAGAGACGATGGTCACCGCCATTCCTCGGGCCGCGGCTCCAACGAACATCGGGAGGTAGAAGCTGTCCCCAAAGCGTCGCCGCGAGGAGGCGAGGATCGTGTCGTACAAGGAGAAGTAGAACACAGTGGCGGGGATGGAGTAGACACTAAATCTCATCTAACAAGGAGGGTTGAAATCACGTCCGACGCGGGTGAATCCCCGTTGTGGCCCGGAGGGAGATCTGGCCCGGTCGGCGACACTTACATCGTCGGAGAGAGCCCGCTCCACAAGGACCGGACCCCTTCCTGCCTCGCGATCTTGACGAAGGCGTCCACAGTGCCGTTGAACCGGCCGGGGTGCGAGTACCACTCGCAGGGCATCTTAGCCAAGGGGTCCGCACAGCTCGTGCAGAGCTGGATGAAGCCGCACTCGTTGCCCAGGGGCTTCACCTGCTGCTGCAGCCGGACCTTCACCACGTCCATCGGCGTCACTGAAACATCCTGTTTAGGCAGTCGTTCTGGGGCTCTGGACTCCAGAATCTCTCGAAGTAGCATCGCCTCCTTCACTTACTCATCAGTGCTGTGACCAGTGCTCCGCTGGAGGAAGCGACCATCCTCTGAACCACCGTTATGTCCGGGGAAGTCGTCATCCTGAAATGGACCATGCAGAGACAGAGAGGAGACAGACAATAGTCAACGGAGACGGAGAATCCACGAAACGTCACAGGTTCGGTCAATGGTAACAAGTTTACTTAGCTCGCAAAACCAACAATCAACTCCAAAACAGCAATAAGTTACACAGAGTAGATTATCACCGGAGAGCCGGGGACGGTCTGCTCGACGATTTTCTCCTCGATCCCGTTCTCTGTCGTGTCCTTGATTGTCAGGTTCTTCAGCTGCAGCGTGGCCATCAAGTAGTCCAGGTTCTCCTGCAGGACGTCCTTCTGGTCGAAGGGACAGGAGACTTCGATGGTGTCCTTGTCCGACTTCTCCATCTTCTGCTTGATCATTTGCACGAAAGGCATCGTTCTCTTCATGACCTTCTTGAGGGACTCCTCCTTGCCCAGTCGTTGGGAGATGACCTTGTTGTCGGGGAAGGCCTTGCCGTTCGCCTAAGAAGACGATGAAGATGCGATTGCTCAACCGATCTTACCTCATAAAGCTCCACGAGGATGTTCAGGACCTGGTTCTGCCAGGAAGGATACTGCTTGGCGATGTAGATGGTGGCGTCGCTGGGCGGGGCGATGGGGGTGGCGGGCTTCTTCTTCGGGTTCAGCTGGTTGTTCAGACGGAGGCGGAACTCGCGGAGAGACTCGTCGAAGAATCGGCCTTGTTCCAGGGCGGACTCGTCCACTTCTCCGCCCACAGGCCACGAGGCGCTGATGACGAAGCCTTCTTTGCCGATGTGCTGCCACACCTGCTCGGCGATGTGGGGACAGATCGGGGCCAGCATGATCGCTTGGACTTCGATGAACCGGAAGGCCAAGTCTTCGCGCATGCCTGCGTCGCCGCCACATACTTCACGGTAGCGATCTCGGGCGGACTAAAAACAAGCGTGAGGACTCGCCATTCCCATGTGGACCAACCTGGAATTCGAAGAAGCCGGTGCGGAGAGCCTCCTTGAAGTTGGTAGCCTCGTAATGGACGCTGGTCTCTTCGATGGCCTTGTTGATCTGGTTGACGAAGATGCGATCAGCGAAGGTCGTCTCCGTGGACTTGCGGAGCTTTCCTTGCTCCTTCAGTTCGCAGAGCTCCTTTACCCAGGCCACAAAGGTGTAGAGGCGCAGGATGGCGGCGTCGGCCATATCGTAGACGAAGTTGGCGTCTTCGACCATGTCTCCGGCGTCCTGAAACGATTTTATGAGACTTTTTTATGATGAAGGACAACTAACAGCCAAGGAGAATCGCATTCCGTCGGCGGAGAACAGTTCGATTCCGTCGACCAGGGAGAGGAAGTTGCCGGTGCTCTTGGACATCTAAAAGGACACTCAAGATTACCTCCAAGACATGACCAAACGGACCTTCTCGTTGTTGATAAGGAGATGGCCGTTGGCGCGGATTCCCTTAGGCCAGAACTGAGGCTGGTCCTTCCACACAGCGACGTGGTTGAAGAGGAAGTAGGACAAGTGGTTCTGGACCAGGTCCTTGCCAGAGACGCGCATGTCCACTGGGTACCAGTACAGGAACTCCTTGCGCATCGTGTCGAGCTTCTCCTGGGGAACAGGCATCGTCTCCGCGTTGTAGGCGACTCCAAGGAAGATGTAGTCCCAGCACGATTCCGTCATGTCAGAGGCCCTAGGATAGGAGGCTATTTGACACTTCTGGAAGCTCCAACTCACTTGATGTTCAGAGAGCCTTCCTTGTGGCCCTCCAAGTCGGACTGCAGGAAGTGGGCGACGGTGTAGTAGGCGTTGTAGATGGTCGAGTCGGACAAGGACTCGATCAGGTACTGGGGGTCCCAGGGGAGCTTCGTTCCAAGACCGTAAGATCGGGAGCAGGCGTGTTCGTGGAGCCAGTCGATGGTGTGGTCCAGGTTCCGGCGGGTTTCATCGCAGAAGGTGTTGAGCTTCTCCAGGGCCTTCTTGGTCTCGGCCTTCCATTCTTTGTCTCCGTACTTCAAGTACCACTGGTCGCAGAGGGCGACGACGCACTCGTCTCCGGACCTGGAGATGACCTTCTTCTCGGGCTCGTTGTACTTGCAGGCCAGGTTCTCCTTGATCATGTCTTCCTCGATCGCCTTCTTCACCTCGGACGTCTTCTGGCCGGCGTACTTGCCGACGCACATGACTCCGTCGTTGAAGCCCTTCAGGTAGACCTCCTTCTTGGCCTCCTCCAGCTTGACCTTGTCGTTTTGGCTCTCAATCTTGAGTCTATTGCAGACGTCCTCCGCCGCGCATTCTCCGTATCCCTCGATTTTCATGATCGGAATCTAATAATGCCAGGGATTAAGATAGGGAGCCAGATCTGGGGCTTACCGGGTCGTAGGGCAGAACCATCTCGTCCGTGATACCATACTTCTCGCGGAGGGGCTTCTTCCTCTTCAGGTCGTTCAAGGCCGTGTAGTCATCGGGAGAATCCGAAGGGACGCTCGTGACAACGCCGGTGCCCTTATCGCTCTTGATGGTGAGCATGGGCAGGGCGTAGACCTTCTCGTACTTCATCCCCAAGGGGGCCTTCAAAGCGGCGCCCAGGAGCTTGCTTCCGGGGACCTTCTCCAAGCCGGGGACGAAGTGGATGACGCCGTTCTCTCGGGTCATTCCTTGGTAGCTCATGTTCCGAGCGGCCCGTTCCGTGGCTATGAAGACTTCGCTCTCGTCCTCGCCGGCGTAGAACACGGAGTACTCGATGTCCGGGTGCAGGAAGCAGTTGGTCTGACCGTACATGGTCTCTGGCCGGAGAGTGGCCGCCACCATGTACACAGGCTTGTCCACAGCAGATAGGACTTCGGGCTTGGGGTCCAAGACTTGCAGTTTCACGAGGGTGTACGGCTGGGGACCGACTCCTTCGCCGCTGGAGCGATCGTGGTCCATGCACGGCTGGCCGTCCTTGGGCGAGAAGATCGTATAACGCTTGCCGAAGTCGATCCTCTTGTCGGCGAAGAGTTTGTAGAACTGCCAGCGGACGAAAGAATCGTAGTAGGGGTTGACGTCGGTGGTGATGAAGGACCTGCGCCAGTCGACCTTCAGGCCCATTCGCTTCAGGTCCTGGATGGCGTGGTCCGGGAAGTACCCAAGCCATTGCATGGGGTCAGCGAACTTCTGGATCTCTTCATCGGTGAGTCCAAGGGACCTCATGATGTCCCACTGGTACTTGCTCGTTCCAGCCTTGGCCACGGCCTTGCTCTGAAGTAGACGGAAAGATTAGGAGAATTCAAAGCCTAAACGGACCTTCTTTCCCTTGCTCTTGTCCTTCATCACTTCCTCCAGAGCCGAGACTTCTTCGACGACCTCCTCAACGTCCGTGGGGAACTGGGGCGGGAAACCGTAATCCTCCATCTCGCGCTTAAGCTTGTCAGCGCAGGCCTTGATGGGCATTCCTGTGCAGTGGAGTCCGAAAGGGAACAGGCACTTCTTGCCGCGGAGGCGCTGGTATCCCACGGCAAACTAGATTTTAATCGTAATGCGATAAACCAATTGAAAAGCAAGTACCTCGGCCTTGGACACTGTGAAGGTGTGGCCCAAATGGAGACGACCGTTCATGTAGGGGTACGGGAAGGTCACCATGTACTTGGGCGAGCTAAACATGAAAGGATCAATCAGCCCTTAAAGCTGGCCAACTCACTCGTCATCAGCCGCGTCCTGCTCGAAGACTTTGGCGTCTTCCCACATCTTCTGGATCCTCTCCTCTTGTTCGCGCAGCTCCGCAACCTTCCTTCTCTCCTTGGTTGCCATGACGTTCACCTTTTAAGCGTGGTCGCCTGCAAGAAACACATACTTCAAACTGATCTTCCTGGACACGACAGTCGTCCAAGGAGAGAACCCGGCAGATATGCTAAGTGCTCGGGAGTCAAAACCCGTTCCCGCTCGAAAACACGCGCTGCACAATCCATGGGCGCATCAGAGGGAATGAAAGACTCCGTCCGCGCTGCTGGCCTAAGTAGTGAGAGAATCTCGCGCATTTCAAAACATGACGAAACATTCCCAAACAACTCTGACCTCACCCCGCATGACGCAATAGTCACCTTAGCTGCGAGTTCCAGAAGGGCGCCAGAAATAAGATCTGGAGGAGCTGGACAGTGTCCAACGGGGGCGGCCATTCCCGGGCTGCAAGGAGGGAAAGAGGCCACCGGAAGAAGGCGGATTCTGTGGGATTCGACCGGCTAGAGGGCGGAAGGCGGACTTTTGAGGCCGAACAGTCACCGACTACGATCAGGGTCATCGTGTCAGGACATTCGTGGCGCTTCGTTCAAACGGGATCCGCATCTCCGTCGCATCGCTACAGCGCATCGCTACACCGCATTGATTTCTCCTTGACTTCTTCATAAATATGGCTCCAGGCTCCATTTCACTCACCCATTCAGGTTTTGCAAATCCACAAATGTCGGGCCGATACGACCGTCAGATCCGTCTGTGGGGCGACGACGGCCAGGAATGCATCCAGAAGGCGACCGTGTGTATGCTCGGATCGTCGGCTCTGGCCTGTGAAATCCTCAAGAATCTTGTGCTGGCCGGCGTGAAGTTCGTCCGCCTCGTAGACTCGGCGGTCGTCACGATGTCCGATCTCGGGAACAACTTCTTCGTCGAGAAGAAGCACGTGGGAGAGCCGCGGGCCAAGGTGACTCTGGAACTGCTCAAGGAGCTGAACCCCGCGGTCGACGGCGACTGCTCCTTGGACTCCGTTTTCTCGCTGGAGGAGCACCAGCTGGAGCAGTTGTCCACGTTCTCGATCGTCATCGGAGCGAACCTTCTGGAAGCCACAGCCGTGACCGTCAGCGACTATCTGTTCCCTCGGAACGTCCCTTTTATCCACACTAGGTATGTTTCCTACTTTGCGCCTCATTTCACCGTTAAGTTTAGAGCCTTTGGAATGATTGGCACGCTGAGAGTCAGTGTTCGGGAGCACACCATCTCGGACGCGAAGTACGAGCACAAGCAGAACGATCTCCGCCTGGAAAAGCCTTTCCCTGAACTGCTCAAGCACGTCAGCGAGATCGATTTGGACTCCCTGACCTACGAGCAGCACTCCCACATCCCCTTCGGGGTCCTCTACTTCAAAGCGCTGGAGAAGTGGCGATCGGAACATGGAGAGTCGGAGACGGACTTCCCGGACGTGTACAAGAAGAGGAAGGCGTTTGAGCGGGTGCTGATGGACATGCAGCGGGAGAACGAGAATGGAGCCCTGGATGAACAAAACTTCACAGAGGCCCAGGTGAACATCGTTCGGAGTGTTCAGAGGTATACGGTAAGTCATGTGTCATGAGAGGCACTGTACTCTATCCTTCAAGTCCAAGTTCTACCCTTCAAGTCTTCTGGGAGCCCCTTTGATAACGATAGCCATTCTAGATTCCCGAAGCCGTGCAGAAGGTCCTCAAGAAATGTGAGCGTTTCTACGAAATCGACAGCAAGGAGAAGCCGACGGCGTTCTGGTTGTTCGCACTTGCCCTGCAGAAGTTCGTCCTCGAGCATGGAGAGCTCCCTGTCAGCGGCGTCCTCCCTGACATGTTCAGCGATTCGAAGTCCTACACCAGTCTTCTCAAGGTCTACCGCGACAAGGTACTGATCCTTTCTGGCCTTCTCATCTAATCTTTTTATTCTCAGGCCATTCAAGACGCCGACGAAGTATATGAGCACGCCAAAGAAGTCGCACAGATGCACCTCCAAGCTCCCATCGACGATTACATGACTCTCGATAGATGCCAGCAGATGTGCAAGCACGCATCCTCCTTGGGCTTATTCGAGGGAAGCCCCATTCGGACGGACAGCACGGTTTTCTATAAGAACGTGCTGGACACGATTGTCCCAACGGCGAACCTCGAAGAACCTCCAATCGTTCTGGACCCCAAGATCTGGTACATCCTCCTGCAGGCTGCCGACCGCTTTTACATGGAGAAGAGGCGCTATCCGGGCACTAACGGCATTCCCGTCAACATGGACAAATCCGATCTCAATCGCTTCTTACAGGAAATCATCTCTGAAAGCCATCAGGTATGTCCCCAGCCCTTCCTCCTCTTGTCCTCTGTTCCGTCCTCCCCTTGGCACCTTTCGTACAGCGTGCTTCCTTAATTCATTTTTGTGTTCTTAGAACAACAACAATAACACAGAGCCCAAAAGCCTGACGCGCGATTGTGAGGAATTAAAAGGAAAAATTGCTCCTGTGGTCGAAGAAAAGGTAATCCCTCCGCACCAAAACACGCTTCCCGCCATTTTGGACCCTGCGACGTCGAATGTATACGCTCGGAATTTCAGAACGAAACGCTGACGAAACGTGCTCTCGCCCTGTTCCCGTCGCTCGCCTCTGAGGAAATCTGCCGATATGGAGGCAGTGAACTTCATGTCATCGCCTCTTTGATGGGGGGAGTCGTCGCCCAGGAGGCCATCAAGCTGCTAACGCACCAATGTATCCCCAGCCAGGGCTACGTCTACGACGGCCACTCCCAGCAAGGGGCCGCGCTGTGATTTCTGTCCACAGTGCTTCGAGTTGATTAAGTTTGTAAATTTCTACCGGTACTATACCTATAAATACGTTCTTTGTTCTGTTGGAGTTTCTTGAAGTCTACAAATACCGCTTCTGTCTGTCTCTTTCTGTCTCACGGCTTTCCTGGTCCATTACAGCCTATAGTCTCCAGACACCAGTCTCGTCTGTCTGTTCTTGCAAGCCTTATGTCTGGTCAGTGCCTTATGTCTAGTGGAGACCTTCTACATATTTGATGTTTAGAAATGTGTCATAAAGCACCAGTAGAAGTAGCACTTTGGAGGAAGGCAACTGGCTGACTTTGTTTCTCGCGATTTAAGGCGTGAATCCCAACAAAGAAGAAAACAAGCAGACAGACCCGTTTACAGACGCAGTCCTGTCTGTCTTCTCCGTCGCCAGTCTGTCTTGCAAGCCTTAGGCATTCGTTTACCTTGTTGTTTATGTGTCGTCGGTGCATGTTTTCGAGCGGCCGGCCATTCGTTATTGGCGCTATTTTCGTCGTCGGCGTGCGGGGACAAAATTTGTTTACCTTCGGTCGTTGGCGACAGCGGAGATCGAACAACATGCGCACGCGGAGAAGAAAACAGGAGAACCTTGGCGGTCGGACGACGACCGATTTGCGGTGGAATGCAAATGGGAGACGGCGCGGCGGGCGGAAGGGCCAGAAGAGTCCGGCCGAGCGCGATCGATGTGTCACCGAAGTCGGCGTCGCCAGAATCCCCGGCCGCCCGGTTTTCCGTGGATGTTCGGGATTATGGCAACGCCCGCGGATCAGCGGTCGCCGTTTTTGTTTGTGCACCCGGAGAACGGCGGCAGCCGACTGCCCCGACTCTTTTTTCTCCTCTCACCTTTCCTCCGCGTTCCTTCGCCCCGGAAGACTCCTGGAACGTCTCCTCCTTGGGCGCGCACAGTAGCGGTGGGTCGCGGTGGTCAACTAGATCGGGTACAGTATGCCGGAAAACGTGGTGTTCACAACAAAAACAAACATTCGTGCAAACCCACGCGCGCTTTGGAACCTCCGCGCGCGAGAATCCATCAATCTTCGGCGCCCCGCGGCGGAGCACCCACGACGAGATGTTTTGGCGACCGTTTTCGTGCGCGCCGCGGGTCCCCTTTTCCGTCGGACCGTGGGGTGGGTGCGTTCAAGGCTTGAGAGATTCTTGGAAATGGGGCCTGGAATCCATCAGTCTTTCCTCGTTTCTTTTTATGCGAGAGGAAAGCCAAAAACTCATCTTGTGCCTGGCAAGTTCTTTCCCATCAAGTTCCATAGCTATAAAGGAAGTAAAACTCCGAAGTGCTTGCCCCCAAGCCCCCAAACATTGGCCGATGTCCGGCGGCCAAAGTGCAAATCAGCTGCTCGAGTGGAACGCGGCCCAAGATCACGTCCTCATTCCCCCCGGACGAGCCTCGGAGGCACGCGTTCCCCTCCCGCCGAGCTATCTGAACCCCGCAGGATTGTTTTCAAGGCGTCTTTGGCGGATCCTCGACCGCCCGGACACGTGGTTCCGCGCCCTGTTTTGCTCGCTTTGGAGCGTCTCGTGACGGATATTTGCGTTCCGCTCTGTACCGGTATCCAGGCGACGCCAGTCCCTCCGAATCGTCCCCCGAGCGTCGCCGTGTTTTCCGAGTGTTCGGATAGCTGAAAGTAGGAGACCAATTACGCAATCTATTGACCGGAAGATGCTCTAATGCTTCCGAAAAGACGAAAAAGGAAAGTCGCTGCTTGTTTGCGTGTTTTCCTAGGCCTGGAGGCGAGGAGGGGCGATGACCCACGTTGGTCAAACATGAAAAGAGGTTAATAAAGGTTAGAACCCGGGCTACGGTAGAAGTGGCTGCATGGAAAGTGCAGCTGGGCATGATTGATTGGCGCGATTGCGGGCTGTAACAACGTGGACAACCCTTTTCAGAAGAATGACCTTTCCGTCGGCCTCGGGCGTCGAGCGAAGTGGCTTCTGAACGCGCGACAATTACTCGTTGAGTCCGGAGGAGCGAAGCTGATAATTATTTGGTCTCTGCGGACCGTGCTCGCCTCGCTGCTGCGCATCGCCGTCTTCCTCTGCGGGGCCATGATGCGCATCTTCTGGGGAGGTGGCGGGTAGGTAGTTTGGGGATAGATACAAATTCTCGGCATTTAAGGCCCCGAAATCCATCCCCAATCTCTTAGGAGCGAGGAGGGTCCGATGGCGCTGAGGCGGTGCGGCGACTCCGACGGGGAGAGCGAGCCGACGGGCGAAGACGACGACGGAAACGACGTGCTCCTCGGAGGCTCGTCGGGAACGTCGCGAAGACGTCATCGAAGCACCGTAAGTTCCCCGCGCTCTTCGGAACCACGCCGATCGATTAGGCTTCGCGGAACCGCACCAAGAAGCGCCACTACATGCGTCTCGGAGGTCGGAGGACGCAAACGGGGACGACCAGACCCACGATCCAGGCCAAGCAGAACCAGGTGAGCCTGTGGTGCTTCCCTCTTCCTATCGGGGAGCCACGTGACGCGCGCTCCTCGGGGTCATGCCACTTGATTCGCGCGCATCCACTGTCAGTGCCCCTCGGCTACCAGCATGCCCAAGACCAGTGCTATCATTCCTAAGCGTTTCTTCCTATCACTTTGGCCTTCTTCTCGCCTTCCAGTCCATCACAGGGTGGCCACGTGCCCGGGGTCACGCGATCAGCTGACTCGCGCACTCTCTCTGTGCCAGTCACCAGGGCGCCCTGGCTCTCTCGGAGGGCCATTAGGCGCGATCTTTGGTGCGAGGTCGCCGATTTACGACCGTTCGTTCCCCTTTGTGCCCAGCCGTGCAGAAGAAGGCCGCAGGGTGCAAATGAATTTGTAATGCAAACGGGCTATTCGAAAAGTGTCCTTTTGGAACGCCGAATATCGACGCGGAAGGAGTTCGCGGCCTCCGCCCCCCCCCCCCTTCTTGTGCCCCCCCCCCCTCTGCAAACAGCTGATTCCGCCGCCACGCGCTCCTCTCCCGCACAGTCGTCTTCCGAATCGGGAAGAAGACATCGATCGCCGCGCCACGCACGTTCCCAGTGAGTCGGAGTCCCTGCAGATGTCCTAAGAAGGTCATCTCGAAGGAGGAAATGGTTTTTGGCCATACTTGAGCCTTTGCAGAACCTATGTTGGGATTCAAAATGGGAAACCCCTCGCAAAACCAGCCTCGGAGGAGCGCAATCCCAATTCCAAGTCGATTTGATTTGCTCCGTCCTCCTCCGGGGACTAATTGGGGACGTCCGCGTCCAGCTGTCCCGAAGGTGGCCGCTTCCTTCCCGGTGGCTTAATCTCTGGTGATGGGGCGTTGTTTGTCGCGGCGGCGCCCGCGGGAACGCCAAACTTTTTGTTTTGCTGCTTCGGCTGTCCGATACTGGCACCCGAATGCAACATCGCCGAAGGCCTTCGCCCCTGGAGGTCGCCGCGAACAAAGCCTCCTTCTTCCCGCCCAGATTCGCTCCTTTCGGGGTCATCTCCGGCCGGCCTGCAGCCAGTCTTGTTAATTTGCAGACCCGGCCGTTTTTATAGTCCAATCTCGTTGCTTCTCCTCCAAAGAATGAAGAGCCGCTGAATACACCCAATTAATAAGTCACTTCCCTCCCTCCTCCTCCACAGATTCCTCGCCTCCTCCTCAGCCATGGCGGCTCCCGTGCTCCGCTCCCTCAGAGTGGCCGCCGAGTTCGACGCTTCGCCGGAGGCCTGGACGGCCTCGTGGACCACACACGACGGCGGGCGACTCCGGCGCCTCCTGAAGGCGGGGGGCGTGCGCGAGCGGGTAGGGACATCCCGGATTCCGCTCCTCTCCTCGCGAGCATCGATCGAGTGCGCGCCAGCTTGTTTACTTCTGCGCCACTGGACTTACAGGGAGAGGAGAGCGTCCGGAGGCCGAAGAGCGCGCCTCACGACTCCGTTTTAGATGTATCTCATCACGACGCTCCTGCCGTCGTCCAGCGACCCGCAGGCGCTCATCAACCGCATGCTCCCCAAGGAGCTGCTTCTACGGTAGGTGCTCCTTTGGAAAGAGCATTGTGAGATCAAGGTCACTGATCAGAAGTCAGGGAAAGGGCTTTTCCGTAGATTCTGAGTTATCTGCGCCTATACTAGGGGGTATCTAAAGGCTGTCTAAAGGCTCATATATACTGTATCACTCGTTTAGACCTTTAAGCTATTTAGAATCTTAAAATGACCCCTAGAGCCACCTCTTTAATGTACCTCTCCATGATCGCTTGTCCGGCTGCTCAAACTCTACTCCAAAACCATATAAGCTACTTCACTCAAAATTAATGCTCCCAAGATGCCTCGCCCCTCTCCTTTTACCTTTTCAGTTACTTCTACCGTTCCTATTGTCCCTTTAAAGTTGTCCAGCCCCAAGAACCTACTCTTAGATGAAGACTTCTTAAACTTAGAACTCCGGGACACATATCTTATCCCCATAAAGCCCCCTACCAGCCTCATCCACCGTCCTTCAGGGTATTCTCCTACCTGGACGTCATCTCGCTCTGTCGGTGCGCACAGACCTGTCGCCACTGGAACTGCTTGGCGCTGGACGGAAGCAACTGGCAGCACGTGGACCTGTTCAGCTTCCAGAAGGACATCAAGGCGCCCGTGGTGGAGAACCTGGCACGCCGTTGTGGCGGCTTCCTCAAGAACCTGAGCCTGCGCGGCTGCGAGAACGTGCAGGACAACGCTCTACGCTCCTTCACCCACAAGTGTCCCAACATTGAGTCCCTTTCGCTCTCCAAGTGCAAACGGGTCACCGACATGTAAGCCATTGTGTTCTTGACCCACCCAAGTAGACGTGATGTTCTATGCTCGTCGGGGTCGTTTAAAAAGGCTTCGCCCCAATATCCATGAGGTTTTTTGGCTGTTTTCCTTGGATGCCCCTTCGTATGGCTTCGTCCATCTCTGATTTTCTTTTTATAGAGCGCAAAAGAAGATAAAGTAAATTGTGGTGAAGTGTCAATCTCCCGATTTGTCTACTCCTACCGTATACTTTCAGAACATGCGAGAACCTGGGCCGATTCTGCCGCCGGCTGACTCGCCTGGACCTCGAGAACTGCACCTCAATCACGGATCGAGCCATGCGTTTTATAGGGTGAGTTTCCCGCCACGGAGAGATGGTCTTCGAGCGGACCTAATCTTTGGAATCTGTGGCCCTTTGTACAGTAATCCCACTTTGCCTACTTGTTCTTCTTGAACGCCAAAGCAGAGGTCATAAATTCCAAACGTTTCGGGCTTCAAAGACCAACCCAGCTCCCTTTCTGAAGGTGCTTCTAGGGACGGCTGCCAGAACCTGGAATACCTGAACATCAGCTGGTGCGAGAACATCCAGGACCGAGGCCTTGTCTTCATCGCCAACGGCTGTCCGCGCCTCGAGGAGCTCGTCCTCAAGGGATGCGACGGCGTAGGCGCTCTCTCCGCCGCCCCTCTGACCCCCGTTTCAGCTCACGGAGAACTGCTTCCACGACCTGCACAGAGAGAAACACTTCAGCAACCTGAAGAGGCTTAACCTCCTCGGCTGCTTCGTAAGCACACATCTTATGGCCTACCGTAACCCCGGACGTGTTCAGATCACCGACGCCACCGTGGCGAAGGTGGCCGAGCTATGTCCCCTCCTGGACTACTTGTGCCTCTCGATGTGCACGCAAATCACCGACGCCAGCATCGTCTCCCTCTCCCACAACTGCAGCCAGCTCAGGTACCGTACCCTAAAAGAAGCAAAAAGACCGAATCCCGTTGGTTCCAGGGTCCTGGAGCTCTCCGGCTGTTCGCTCCTCACGGACACCGGCTTCGCGTCACTGGCGAAGTACTGCCACGACCTGGAAAGCATGGATCTGGAGGACTGCAGTCTCATCACCGACGTCACCATCAACAACCTCCACAACGGATGCCCGAACCTCGCGAATCTGGTGAGTCCAGAGGGTCGACTTGAAACGTTTCTTATTAACCCTGTCTGAAGTTGCTAGAAACGTTTCTGTCAAATTCTATCCGAACCAGAAATATTGCAACCTAACCCAGTCAAACCCAGCGCTATGGCACCGTACCCTTAGAGGGCGCGCAGGACAAGGAAGCTTCTATGACGTTGCAGACCCTGTGACGAACACGAAGCTGGAGCAACTGGAACTGCCCTGAAACGTTTCTTAGTGACCGTGTCTGAACCTGCTAGAAATGTTTCTATTTAATTTCAACCCATCCAGAAATATTTCCTTGCCAAGTCTAGCTTTAGCTCTGTGACAGCCACCGGAACTGGTCTGAAACGTTTCTTACTAACCCGGTCTGCTGGAAACGTTTCTATCTAACTCTAACCCAGCCAGAAGCATTGCAACCTAATACAGTCAAACCCAGCTCTGCGGCACCGTACCTTTAGAGGTCGTGCTGGGCTGGATATGCCCCTTAAAAGAAGTCCCAATGAGGATAGTCACGTTGCAGACGCTGTCGCACTGCGAGCTGGTGACGGACGCGGGGCTGGAGCAGCTCTGCAGCAGCCATCGGAACTGTCTCCGCGTGCTGGAGCTGGACAATTGTCCCCTCGTGACGGACAACACGCTGGACGTCTTCCGCACCATGGGCGCGCAGCTCGAGAGGATCGAGCTCTTCGATTGTCCCAGCGTCACCAAGGACGGCATCGCGCGCTTCAAGGTTCGTTAGCTTCCCTCCAGGCTGGAAGGCGTAATTCCCGTTGCAGCAATTCCGACCCGACGTGGAGGTGCACGCCTACTTCGCGCCGTCGACGCCGCCGGCTTCGCAGCAGCCGTCGCGGAACGCGATCTGCCGGTGCTGCGTCATCCTGTGACCTGTACATATCCCTCGGTCCTCGCCTGCCTTCGCGCGTTTGCCCAGTGTCGCCTTCCTCGAGCACGGTTCCCTTGTTACCCTGTACAGTATTGTTTGTTTCGAGTGTCCGATGAAAGACGATTCAATGTGGCGCGCTACTACAAGGAGACGGTCCCTCTGAGGCTCATCAGAGCCTGGGCTTTCCATATCCCAATCAAGCTGAAGGAGCTAGAGCCTCCAAGGTGTCAGGACTCTGCGTGTGTCCTCCAATGAAAGACGATTCACTGTACAACTCTACATACAACCCAAGAGTACCCTTAGAAACATCACGGCGGTCAGCAGCACCAGCCCTCGTCCGCCTGGAGCGCCGCAGCCTCGGCCGACTTCAGCAGAAGCCGCTGCTCCTTCTGCGCGCGCTCCGTGTCCGACTGCACGTGCATCGGCTTGCTCTGCAAAGCGCGGTGAGAATCAATCGCGGTGGGACCCTTACCTGGCGGAGTTTGTGCACGAGTGTCAAGAAGATCGACTCGACGTGGTCGGCTTCCGAGTCTGCGAGGGCCGAGGTTTCGAACAGAGCCATGTCGTTCTGGTCGGCGAACATCTGGGCAAAAGAGGGTAAAACATCATAAGTGGGACCTAATTGGAGAGGCTCCTCCTGAAGCTAATCAATTTCGACCTCAGATCTTGACCCAGTGACCTATTAACCTACTTGTTGCAAAAAGAACGCAATTTTAGGCAGTCAAGAGCCTCTTCCATCCCCTATGGTCCAGAAAAGGGACAATTACCGAATATCGATCAATTTTTCGACCCTATGGCTTCGCCTCCTACTGTTCTGGATCCCAAATATCGATTATTTCCCCACTTCTCCTCATATTTTATGTCCAAGGATCCCCCACTCACCTGGGCATAGTCGGTCTTGACACGATTGGGTCCCTCAAGGTCGCACTTGTTCCCTATGAGGATATGTGGAACGTCGTCACTCGCGGAGACCGCATGCGTCCGACACTCCTGGATCCAGGAGCCGAGCGAACGGAAGCTCTCGGGGTTGGAGACGTCGTAGACGAAGACGACGGCGTTCACGCCACGGTAGTAGTGCGCCACGATGGACTGTCGGTACCTCTCCTGCCTGGGATGGAGTATCAGTGAGGGCGGTGCTCGGTTGGCCTTACCCGGCGGTGTCCCAGAGCTGGACGCGGAGGAGCTCTTTGTCGATGACGACCGAGCGCTCGCGGAAGTCGACGCCGATGGTCGCCTCGGTCTGTCCGGGGAAACGGCCGTTGCAGAAGCGGAAGGAGAGACACGTCTTCCCGACGCCGGCGTCCCCGATGATGATCACCTGAAGAAGCCGGGATAAGATGGCGCCAGAGGCCACGGAGCCCACCTTGAAGACGCGCTTCGAGTTGTAGGTCCCGTGCAGATTGGAGACCGGATTCACGGAGACAGGCTTCACCGTCGAGACAGGTCTGGGTACGGTAGTCTCGGGAGCTGAGGTGGCCGAGGGGTAGGGCACGCAGGCGGGGGGCTTGGCCTCGTGCTTAGGGGTGGACTGGGAGGAAGAAGAAGGCGTCGACTGCTGCGAAGGCTGCGAGGCGACCGTCGGCATCGTCGGCGCCGGGATCACCGGGACGGCGCTGTGGTGCACCGGAGCGCTCATCGGAGGCTTCTTCTTCGACGCTCCGATCGACTCGCTCGCTCGCCGTGGCATACAGTCTCCGCGTGGGGAGTCAGGCGTCGCGTGGCGGGACCACTCTGCACGTACTTCGCACGGCCCAGCTGATGTTTTCGTCTGGTCGCACGGTTTTATTCCGCACTTTCCTTCGTTTTATTTGCTTTTTTCGTCGCTCGGTCAAGGCTGCGTGTGGTCCAGGACGAAGGAGCGAAGGGAGAAGACGGAGACTTGGATAAGTAGACCGTTCGATCTTTGAGGTTGCCCACTACAGTTGTAGTCTATCTTGAGGAGGATACTTCAGTACATCTTATCTTTTGTAGTTTTCTTGAAGTAGGAGGCTCGGACTGCGTTCTTCAGTGCCTTACATGACAGTCTTTGGACCGCTAATCGCCTTTAGATACTTTTAAAAGAGGAAGCACTTGGAGATATTTCCAAGTGATAAAAGTCGGTCAAAACAATAAACGGGGGCATAAGACCTCTTGATCTATACCCTCTGGCACTCTTAAGAGTATGAGCTAGGGTTTAAGGCCTTGGAATTCTCTCAAGAAACCTCTATTAGAATCTACCCCTCCGCGTGTGGCCTTAGAAACCCCCACACTCGTAAGACGAGCGTGCTCGGGGCCGGAACGGGTTCCGCGGGGAATCCTGCCGTAAACAGTGCTGTTTTCCGCGGTTTCTGATCCCCCGGTGTTGTCGATGCCGCTGCAGCCTCCCCGCCTCCCCGAAAGAGTAACGGTCGCCCGCTGTTTACCGTCTTCTTCCTTTTCGGTCGGCGCCCGACGGTGGCGGCGACGGATCGTCGCCACTGTTTTTATCGCCATTCGCCCGACCGCGATCGGCTCGTCGGGCTTCCCCCGGGGACGCCCTGCCGAGTCGCCTTCTCGACTCCCCAGTGACCCCTGGAGCCTTTGCAGATCCATCATGTCGTCGCCAGAATCCATGGACGACGACCACGGACTCATCATGAAGTCGTGCCGCTCGTCCAACGACGACGTCGTCTCCGTGGACGAGCCCGAGGAGGAGGAGTGCTTCGTGGACCTGCAGATCGTGGACATGATCCAGAAGGAGCGCCGACAGAACCCGGACCTGGACAGGATGGGCGAGCTGGCCATCGCCGTGGAGTACTGTAAGCAGCGACTGACCGACGACAGCGGCCTCAACCGGAAGCAGGTGATGGAGCGGCTCGTGGAGCTCAGGCTCGAAATGCAGGTACTCAAGGTGGGTCTCGGCACGCTCAGGTTCAGCCTCTCTCTCGCAGGAGTCGAAGTCGGGCCTGGAGGCCGGGGACAAGATGCTGGCCAGGGTCGCCGGCCACGAGTTCGTCCTGCAGCCGGCCAACGGACGCAATCCCTACTGCGAGGCGTGCATGTCCACCATCTGGCGCATCATCCAGCAGTGGCGTCGCTGCAGAGGTGAGCTCTGAGGAGCTTCTTGTGACCCCCGGTCTTCAGTGTGTGGCTACCGCGCACACGACAAGTGCCTGGAGCGCGTGCGGCGGACGTGCGCGGGGGTGAAGGTGGCGCGGCCGGGCTTCCAGCTGAAGACGGACATCTGCAAGGAGCGTGGCCTCGCCTTCCAGAACTACAAGTGCGCCGAGTGCAAGCACCCCCTCTCCTTCGGTGAGTCCACCTCCAGAGGCGCCAAGCACCTCGTTCCAGAGAAGGGAGCCGACTTCGAGCCGCGGCTCTGCGACATGGAGGGCCTCTACTTCTGCCGCTTCTGCCACTTCAACGACCGCATGGTGATCCCGGCTCGCGTCGTGCACAACATGGACACTGAGCGCTACCCCGTGAGTCGGGGCGCCAAGCAGCTGCTGACCATCGTGGACAAGAAGCCGCTGCTCGACCTGCAGGCCCTCAACCCGGCGCTGTTCAAGGTGGACGACCGGCTCAAGCAGATGCAGGAGATGCGCCGCAACATCCTCTTCATGAAGTGCTACTTCATGTGTTGCAAGGCAGGCCACGGCTCTTTGCTCTAGTGTCCAAGTGTGTCTTCTGCAGAAGGCGCAGAAGCTCCGCATCCTACAGTACCTGAACCGACACCAGCACTTCGTGGAGACGAGCGACCTGTACTCCTTGAACGACCTCCAGCAGCTCGTGGCCGGCAGGCTCATCCCCGAGATCGCCGGCATCGTCGAGGTCTTCCGGAAGCACATCGTCGAGGAGTGCGAGACGTGCCTTGGCAAGGCCTTCATCTGCGAGCTCTGCAACGATAAATCGGTTTGTTTCCCGAGGGATGTGATTTGGCGAGTTGGACTTAAGGAAGGCAGGGGACGAGCCATCAGAAGGCCACCCTAAAACTCCTAGGACTCGATTATGTTCTTCTTGGCGGCGTGAGAGAGCTCGAGTTAGCAGAGGGCTGCAAGGAGAACAAATTGCAGTTGCCCTTTTAGTGTCTATCAGACTGTCTAGGTCTGTGCAGCGGAGACAAAAGCAAAGACTTTGCTCTTCTGGGCTCCTTCGCACCGGCGGAAGCAGGACTGGCTTCTAAAGAAGCCGGTGTAAAGAAGCCATTTCATTTTGGACTTCTTCACCTGCACCATCCTCCTAAAACCTTAGCTTTGCTAACTTTCTTTGCCAGTTTACATGAGTACAACACTCTGGTGTGCTACGGTTCTAGGAGGATGGTTCAGATGAAAAAGGGTGGTAGGTGACCCTTCGCTACCGTAGTCCTTCGATGCAGCAGTTCCTCTGGTGCTAAGCGTGTTTCTAGTAGGCGTGTACAGCGATGACACAAAATCAGATGTGCTCTGCCCGCGAAGGTTTCAAATCTTCGGACGAGTCCTTCCTAATGTTGATGCACTCCACTCCTCACCGCGTCTCACAGTCGTACCCGAGCCTACAGTCCCTTCTTGCAGCTGCTGTTCCCCTTCTCGCGAAACGTGGGCATCTGCCCCGAGTGCTGCAACGTCTTCCACGAGAAGTGCTTCGACCGCGCCTCGCGATACTGTCCCAGGTGAGCGACTTCCCCGAAGGCTTTCTGACCCTTGTCCCCTTCAGATGCAAAAGGAGGAAAGTGAGGACGCAGCCCCAGGAGCCGTCCAACGGGGAGTCGGCTTGACCCCCTCTAGTCACGTATTCGGTTTTACTTTTCGCGGTACAAAACGTGTATTTTTCTCTCCCGAAGGTGATGTCAATGTCCAGATTTATCGAAGAGTCAATAAAGAGAGAATTTCGAGACGGAAGAGGGCAGGGAGTCGCGTCGGGACCTGCTTTACAGGAGCAGGGAGAAGGACCATTAAATGTTGGGAGGCTATGACGAGCTGATCATTTCACAGAACATAGAGAGGGTCGACCCTGAGAGACACAGTTACAGAGGTCCGAAACAAGCACTCTGAGCGACCTAGAAGTTACGGAAGTCCATGTTAACCAGCACGTAGCTTCCCTTTAAGACTTTATCCGTGAATTATTTGCCTCTCCGACAGCAACGTCGTAATCCCAACGTTCACAATCCCCGGCGAGACTCTTTTGTCCTTCTTCCCCCACAGCATCCTCCGGACAGCTCGCTTGTAGGGCCGGATGGCGACTATCAGCGCGAGGGCGTGCACAGAGCCGTGGTTGGCGATGAGGACGATGCAGAGGGCGGCGATCTCCAAGGCGTAGGGCAGGTGGGGCAAGAAGGTGGCGACCATGGCGAGGAGCAGAGGGATGCCTCCGAACACCACCGGGATGCTGCTGAGGAGGATGAGGGTCCACAGGATCCTCCGATGCTCGTCCAGATGCTTCTCGCGCATCTTTCCCCGCTGCTTCTGGATGCTTCTGAGCAGGAGGACGGAGAAGCCAACGATGGTCAGGATCATGAGGACGATGAAGCTGAAGAGGCTCCAAATGGTGATGGCCTTGCCCCATCCAGAGGGCTTGAAGCACACCAAGGATCTCCTATCCGGGAGCTGCAAGGGGTAGTCGTCGTAGGCTATGATCCATTGTAGGTAGGCTAGGGCGAAGGAGAACGCCACGCTTACGTGCACAACAACATAAGAAGCGACGATCCAGGCGGGTCTTAGCTTCAGCTGTGGGTAGACGAAGACCAAGTAGCGGTAGAGAAAGGTGATGGTGACTCCTAGGCCGCACAAGGTCACGCAGCTAACCTCGGCATAGAACATCACATGGCCTATGTGTTTGTTGGTGTTGAGGCCGAGGAGCCCGTCGACGCGGAAGCACTCCGCCGGGAAGGCCGGGTAGATGTGGAAGAAGGTGAACAGAAGGTTGGAGGCGAAGTTCCAGGCCATGTGGTTCAGGAAGAACATGGACAGCCCACGCATGCTCTTGGGAGTGTAGCACAGGATGATGAGGACGGTGAGCAGCTTCACGGGTATGTGGACAATAGCCGTGACATTCGCTACCTTGTTGAAGAAGGCCTCGTGGGGGAGCAGCATTGGGCAAAGACCGCTCTGGCATCTATGACGCGAGGCACACTTGCCACAAAGGGGATGTTATTACGAGGGGGTAATTGGATAGCAGCTGAAAGAGAAATCGAGTGACCTCTAAGGCGATAAGCACTTGCACGATTCGTGTGAACGCAGTTCGCAGCATGGCTGCTGGGAATTGTCGAAAAACAGGTGTTCCAAGGAGATACAAACTTGGGCTCTGTGCTGGCAACGAGCGAGGCCAAGTATGAAGCGAGGAATAACATCTAGACTCAAGAGGCTGGGAGTGACCACAATAACAAAGCTTTCAGTCGATAGGACAAGTATCAGAAGTGAAAGGTCAACTGTTACGACTGTCCTTACGATTGCTTGCAATTAGTCCCGTAGTGTCTTATGCACATGGCGGTTAAGGAGATCAAGACAAATCGTGGAGAGGGCGAATCAGGAGTAATTGGATAGCGATAAACGGAACAGGGCGAGTACTTGAGAATAGCTTGAACTATAAAGGGAAGAACAAAAGCGTTTGCATCTGGCTTCGTTCCAGCGGACATACAAATTCAGGCATTGTGGTGGTGACGCGAGAGGCTACTACAAAGCGTGTACGCGCGTCGCCCCGGTATGTACTTCCTCGTCAGAGTGTAGAATGAAAGCTGATATAATTTTCCAGTGGCACTTGTGGCCGCTCAGCCTACTAAGGCCCTTACTTGGCGACGTAGATCACTCGAAAGTCGCAAGAGAAGGTGTGGTGTGCCAATGCTTGACCTTGGACCCGAGTAGCACAACTTTACAGCTAGGAACCTTCCCTACTCCGTTCCTCTGAGTCCTATGCTACTCTTGTTCCGATGATACAAACCTCAGAATCAATGATACAAACAAGTAGGTTGCTCGCATTGTCATTGCTTCTTAGCAGCTCGGCGGAGAGCAGGCTAGCAGCTGGAAGTGTTATTTCTGAGAACTAGAGTCACGACCTTAGGCACGCACGCACCACCCAGTGCGGCGCAGGTTCGAGCCTCTCATTTCATTGCATTCAGAAGGAGAAGATAGTAACTTTCATGACTACGGCCACAGATTGCTAGATGCCACAACACCAAGGAGTTGTCAACTAATTTAACAGCAGTAGCAACGACGATGTTCAGTGGCGCTGATCAATGCCCGGCTGGAACTCCTCAGTCACAGCATCTACTTCAGGAGCTTCTTTATCCTCCTCTGACGTTTCTTTAACTTCCTTGTTCTTGGTCTCCGCCTCAGAATCCTGGCACTCCTCGGAAGCAAGGGTCTTTGCGTGACGCTTGCGACCCTTGAGTGCCTTCTGCTCCCGCTTCGAAGCCATCTCTTCCTCCAAGTCGGTGGTATCTGCACAGAGACTTTGCTACAGCACCAAAAGAGGCGCGACCTACCGTAACCAAGCATCCACGCAGGATGAATCCGTCCTTCATTGCCGATAAACGGAGTCACGGTCTTCAGTCCGATCCAGGCGCAGATGGCTTTCGTGACACCGCCACGAGTGGCTCTCAGAACCACGCTGCCGGCCTGAAGGTCGCCAAGGACCTTGCCGCATTCTAGCTTCTCCATGGAGCAGTGCGGATTTCCGTTCTCGCCACTTACGATTAAGTTCATGTCATCAGGGGAGATCTCCACTAACCGTTTCTCCAAGTAGAGCAGGATCACTTTCAGTCCCTGGAAGTAGAGCAAAAAGCTATCACAGCCTGAAGGACTGACTATCAGCTCTGAGTTTATTGGACAGGCCGGAATGAAATGTGGCTAAGGGGTTAGAAGGGGGGGGGGCTATCGACGGAATACATCAGTGATGGTTTTAGACCCAGCGGACAGCTTTTAGAAAGTCTCACGGACAACATTCCATAGGGGTCTCTAGCAGGCCTGGGCTTGGGGTCGCCAAATCTCGGAATTTTGCGAAAGGGGGGGGGGGCTTCTACGGTTCCTGAAGGAATCTTCTGAACCGGGAGCTGAGATCTAAGGGGTAGGGGGGATAACTCTCAGTCCCTGGAAGAAGAACATTCGACAAGCAGGCTGATCACGCTAGCCACCCTCGTCCTAACACCACTTACGTCTCGGGACAATCTGAACTTGCAGACGCTAGGCGCCGTCTCCTTCCGTGTGAACATCTTCACCCCAGCGCTGGCGACCTTCACACGCTCCTGGTTCTGCTGCAGGAAGTTGCGGACAGCGGAGTTCACGAAGTAGAGGGACTTCTCCTTCAGTGGCGAGAGCAAGTTCTCGCTCGGGAAGGAGCTCTTGATCCCGTAGAAGTCGGAGATGTCCTGGAAGCGGTCGTCTTCCTTCGCCAGGGACATGAAGGGGGCAACAGGCTTCGCAGCGACTACGGTAGCCTTGTCTCCGTCGGTGCTGGTCTTCGGAGGGAGATGGGCCTTCTTGGTGAGGACGGCGACGAAGAAGCCGCCAGTGTCCTGGGCGTGGGGAAGGACGCGGAAACTCCGTTCTAGATGGAACCGCTCGGCCTCCTCCTTCGAAGGGGGGAACATTTCGCTTCCTGGATAGGGCGGTTCCCTGATGAGGCGCTTCAGATTGCCAGGCACTTCAGCGTACGACGCGAACTCCTTCATCTCACGGTCTATGACCTTCCACTCGCTGACGCCAGGAGAGCGCTTCAGCTCGGGAAGCTTCTCGGAGACGTCCACGAGCTCCACAGTACCCTCGAAGTGGCGCAAAAGCTCCGCAAGCACGGCCTCGTCCTCGACGGGGTTCAGCGAGCACGTGGAGTAGACCATCAGTCCTCCGACGGCTAGGAGTTCCAAGGCGCGGCGAGCGGTGTACACTTGGCGGCGGTGGAGAGTCAAGCCCTGGAGGATGCGATGCAGGGTGTTAGGAATAAAGCCACTTACGATTTGAGGAGTCCACGACTTCCACAGCTCCACGTTCTTGCGGAAGTTTCCATCGCCACTGCAGAGGACGTCGCAGAGGACTCTGTCGAAGAAGAGGGTGTCGCCACTGGAGTCCTTCATCGCCGGAAGGACCGAGGCGCGCTCGCCGATGACGACGACGTTGGGGGCAAGCACCCGCTGGAGCGTCACGCTGCATCGCGCGCTGTCAGCGTCGTTGACGACGAGGATTCCCTCTTTAGAACGAAAACTTCTTGGCGCAGAGAGGACTGGACGAACCTGGAATGTCGCCATCGACGAGCATCATCTCGAGGAGCTGCATGGTCTTGCTGCCAGGAGCGGCGCTCATGTCGATCACCTTGTGGTGAGGCTGCACGTCCAGCAGTAGAGCAGGAACCATACTCACGACTTCTTGGCAACTGACGTTCCCCTAAACCAGTGGTAAGCCTGAACTACTGTGGGGACACTAACGATCTCTCCTTCGGTCACCAGGAAGTCGTGCAGCTGCTTCAGGATTGGACGACTCTGGACGGCGGCTCGGGACGTCTTGGTTTGGAAAGCGGAGTCCAGCCAGGGCACCTGCTTGGGAACATGAACGTCTTCTTCTATCTTCGAGAAGAAGCGCTCTTTCAGCATTCTGACGAAGGCATCGCGTTCCCTAGAGAGTGTGGAGTAGTGTAGATAAAGGGTAGCAGGTAGCACCGCTCTGTAGAGCATAGTGCAGAAGATACCCCACCCCTGACTTTGACACGGCTGATGGCGTCTCTCCAAAAGACTAAGAAGGCTTACAGCACCCAGGAGTTGGTCCTCATGGGGCTCTCGCGGACGCAGTTCACCCGGCGAACACTCATGCTAGCTTCGCTCTCGCAAACTGGATCATCAAGGAGTAGTCGGTCTTGCTCCTCCCCCCTCCTCCTAGTGGCCGCACAGTAGGAGGACGCTCTTGCGCTGGACGCATTCCCGTGGAAGAACGCACTCAAGAGCTATAGAGGATACTGCCCGGAGTCACTCGCTGAGGGATGTTATCTGGGAGATCCACAGCTGTAAGAGCTCAGGCGGTGGGCAAAGAAGCCAGAAAGTGTCTGGCTTATACCCCACTTCCCTTCTTCTTGGCGTTTGCGATCCCCTTGGCGAGAGACCCTGCTCATAGCTCAAGATTCTGAAGGAGCTTATGGCGCTCATGCCGGGAGAAGAAAACACGTTCACCGCAAGGACGAGTGCCCCTCTACTTCTGGACCCGGCCATGCGGGACCTACGTCCACTCAGTCCTACCACAGGAGGTATCTACTTGAGAAGCGACGTTAAGGAAAACCTACTCGTGGTCTCCTTGGACGCGAAAAGAGGTCGGCAGCTCGGTCTTCAGAGACTCCACGAAGGCGTCCCACTCGGCTTCGGGGATGATGCCTTGCCGCTTGTAGTAATCCCAGAGTTTGGCGTTGTCCTTGTCGATCTCGGTGAGATCAGAGTCCTTCTTGTCGTCGGCGCGGCCCCACGTCTTGCTGCACTTGCCTCCTTTACGCACAGATCCACGAGGCATCTAAACAGAGGACGGGACATAAGCTTGGCACAGCTTGGAGCTTGGAACAAAGTAGTAGATGGATAGACAGAGTCGAATGAGATCAGACGCTGCGAGCGGAGCCACAAGAAGGGAGACGATCTATCAGTCCCACAAGAGGATCATGTGTAAAAAGGTCACAGGTCAGAAAATGACACTATGCTGATGGTCTTAGAGCTGGGGGACCTCACAATCGATTTCTTTATAGTCTCTAAGAACAGGCCAGAATGGAATGTGGCCAAGGGGCCAGCAGGGCGCTGTCGAGGGTGTGGAATACATCAGTGATGGTTTTAGACCCAGCGGACGAGGCAGCTTTTAGAAGCTCCGAGCTTGGAAGGGTGGAAGTGGATGCTGAGCTCTTGGAAGTGAGTCAGACCGACTTAACTTTGAATCCCCCCCCCCCTCTTCTTCATTGATTTGTGTACAATAAACTGGATCTCTCTGTTATTGAAAGTGTCAATTTCTCGCTCTGGCCTTCTGTAGGGCATTCTAGAACCGTGAGCTCCCTTCTACCAAGCCCCTCCTCTCAAGACTCTGCTCTGCCACCTTTGGTCCCGATGATGCGAGAAGCATCTGGACATCGGAGAGTCCCAATCCTCTGAAGCAATTAGCGCCTGATTAACCACAAAGATACAAGTAGGTTGCTCGGATTGTCATTCACTGCACCCAAGACTCACTTGTTGCAATTTATTTGGTTCGCCGACAACAAAGTCGCAATCCGAATGTCTCCAACTCTCTTTGAAACTCTTTCCTTCCCCCACAGCATCCTCCGGACTGCTCGCTTGTAGGGCCGGATGGCGACCACCAGAGCGAGGGCGTACACAGAGCCGTGGTTGGCGATGAGGACGATGCAGAGGGCCGCGATCTCCAAGGCGTAGGGCAGGTGGGGCAAGAAGGTGGCGACCATGGCGAGGAGCAGAGGGATGCCTCCGAACACCACCGGGATGCTGCTGAGGAGGATGAGGGTCCACAGGATCCTCCGATGCTCGTCCAGGTGCTTCTCGCGCATCTTTCCCCGCTGCTTCTGGATGCTTCTGAGCAGGAGGACGGAGAAGCCAACGATGGTCAGGATCATGAGGACGATGAAGCTGAAGAGGCTCCAGATGGTGATGGCCTTGCCCCATCCAGAGGGCTTGAAGCACACCAGGGATCTCCTATCCGGGAGCTGCAAGGGGTAGTCGTCGTAGGCTGTGATCCATTGTAGGTAGGCTAGGGCGAAGATGGAGCCCATACATATCTGCAGAACGATGCAAGAACCGACGATGCAGGCGGGTTTGTATCTTCTATGTGGGTAGACGAAGACCAAGTAGCGGTAGGGAAAGGTGATGGTGACTCCTAGGCCGCATAAGATCACACAGAACATCTCGGCATAGAACATGGCGTGGCCGATGTCTTCGTTGGTGTTGAGGCCAAGGAGCCCGTCGACGCGGAAGCACTCCGCCGGGAAGGCCGGGTAGATGTGGAAGAAGGTGAACAGCAGGTTGGAAGCGAAGTTCCAGGCCATGTGGTTCAGGAAGAACATGGACAGCCCACGCATGCTCTTGGGAGTGTAGCACAGGATGATCAGAATGGTGAGTAGCTTCACGGGTATGTGGACAATGGCTGTCCCGTAGGCTACCTTATTGAAGAAGGCCTCGTGGGGGAGCAGCATTGGGCAAAGACCGCTCTGGCGCCTATGACGGGAGACACAAAGGGGGTGTTATTATGAGGGGGTAATTGGATAGCAGCTGAAGGAGAAATGGAGTGACCTCTAAGGCGATAAGCGGAACAGGCCGCATAATTGCTAAAGGGCGGGTCATACTTTGTACCGCGTGTGTCTGTTGAAGTATGACCTACCTGCGTCAGTTCGCACCAATATCAGTCCTAAAAACAGACACAACAGACGCAGACAACAGACAAAGATGCGTCTGTAGGCCACGCGCAGCGTGAACCAGACGCACTCCTTGCCGCTATGAGCTGTCTTTTAAGCCCGTTCCCGTGGTTGAGGCTGACTACTTTCGGGGTTGGTCTCAAGGATACAAACTTGAGAAGCAATTACAGGTTGAGCCGTAACAAGCTTCAATCATTTCTGAACAGCTCGGCGACGATAATTGGCATAACGAAGCGCAGTTTCTCCAGTCACGAGCGTGGACGCGCACTCTCGCCCATTAGGGCGCATATTGATAGTCTTTCGTGAAACGCCACTCAAGAAGATTAGATGTAAGTCGAAGCCAGAGGTCAACAAGAGACGTTTGTGTACTATTTTTCAGCCACTCGAATCCGAGGTGACGTTATTGGAGTTTGTAAAGGGCATCAGAAAGTTGTTGTTCCTTCATAGCGTCTGGGCGGCTGTCAAAGTAATCAGTAGCAGACCTTCTCCAGCACAAATAATTAAGGATTCGACAGTGCTCCTGAATATGATTATGGATAAAAAATATTTGCGCCGCATTTGGAAACCAGCTGGTGGCTGGCTACACCGCCGTCATAGATATCCAAGGAGGTAAACAGTGTCGCGATGGAGAGAAGGGTGTGGATCTCGGATATCCGAATGCCTAAAACACCTATTTTATTTTATTATTTTATTTTATTATTTTATTTTTATTTTTATTTTATTTTATTTTTATTTATTATTTTATTTTATTATTATTTTATTTCATTTTCAATCCTAAAAACTCCTAAAAACCAAAGTTTGGTTCCGTTGAACGGTTCCGCTGCTCAGGCTGGTTCGCAGATCGGTTATTGTTAGACCAGCCGCAGAAAAGAGGCGCTCCGATTCCGCAGAAGTTGCAGGTGCAGTGAACTAGGCGATCGCCAGGCGCCTCAAGATCGGCAGCTTAAGCATGAGTCCAGAATTCATACGGATAGCATTTAGTATCGGGTGCCGTCAAGAAGTATTCTACAATTGGTGAGAAGAACCGCCAAAACGCTTTGCGGAGATCAAAACGACCCCCATAATTTCCTTATCCCAGTCATGTTGGAAGAAGAACCTTTCTGACCCAAAGTGAACGATGCGCTTCCATTTCCTAATCTCGATTCCTAATCGATCCAGATGGTGAGGCTTCACCACGATCAGATATCGGATATCCGCACACCCCGATGTGGCATTGAATAGGCAGCTGCTGTTCCGGTGCAGCCTTCTAGATCGTCTTACTCTTCGACGTAGTATGTTTAGGAGTAGGTTTTATGTCTAGGAGTGGGGTTTGAGGACTCACATCAGTGACAGTTCCACTTTTTTGGAGTAAACAGCTCTGTTTACACGAGTGGACATGATCTTCTCCTTCTTTGCACAGAACAAAGCCTTTCATTCTAATTAAACACAGGATGCTTTTGATAGTCACAGGTCTTCGACGTCGGGGCCGACGTGGTGAAGGCCGAAGGAGAAGATGTAGGTCAGTTCGTGACGCAGTCGGGAGAGCACGAAGTTGTAGTTCCTGATGAGGACTCGGTCGGAGCTCCGAGCCTGGAAGCAGGCCGCGAGGCGTCCCTCGAGTTTGTCGATCTGCCGCGACAGGTGCTCAAGAAGGGCGTTGCAGCTGAGGAGGTTCTGTTCCATTGTCCTGGAACTACAGAGAGTACAATTCTTTGTCCTGGAAGGTCGCCACGCACCTGTTCAGCTTCTGATTCTGACGCTCGGCTGCCTGCTTGAGTCCCACCGCACTTGAGGGGCTCGGAGGGTCCTGCTGATCTACCGTATCCAACCCATGGCTCTCCTCGCCTTCTTGCTCGTTCTCGCAGAAGAAGACGTTGGAGAAGTGGACCTGGGGCCTAGTCCAGGTCGAGGGAAGGTCCACACAGTGCTCCGTGGAGTCGGACCAGGCCGAGCACTCGGAGTCGAAGAGCAGAAGCCGGAGCTTCGACATCTCAAAGGGCGCCGCGTAGCGCCAGCCGAAGGCCCAGTTGCAGTTATCCTGGAAGTCTGAAGGCGCTGGGACTTGAAGCCAACTTCTGATACTTACGGATCTCGCGGACGTTCTCGAAGGACTCCTTCGCGGAAGACATCAGTCGCATCATCTCCTCGTCAGGCCACTCTAAGACTCAACATGACTCGTCAAGACCGAAATGACCTACCGTACTCCTCGGAACCGAAGGCGCCTTTCCGGACCCGGACGACCGTAGTGTTGAAGGCGTCGCGTTCCTCGAGGCAATATCGCCCCTGGGAAGACCAGCGTTGGCAGAAGGCCCGGGCCGAGGGCAGGAGGACGGCCAGGGCGACAAGGAGCGAAGGACGCATTGAGAAGGAGTGATTGTGAGTGGCTACTGGGTGACGGTGGCGCGGTGTCGTTGCTGAGTCATTATGCTAACGAAGGGGGAAGAAGAGAAGGCGATGGGAGGACGCTAAAGTTGGAGATGTCCAGGCAGCGTTTGATGATCAACTGGAACATAAGAAGTATAGCTTACAAGCACAGCAGATAAGATCAGTAGGTGCTGGGTGGGCTACAGTAGGCAAGAACAAGAGGATACACCCAGGGCCCAAAGGGGAAAAAGATGGTCACAAATAGGGTTGGCATTCGACTCCAACTTCTCGACCTCGAATCTCGAACTAGTTCGAGCCTAATTCGAGTCGAGTCGAACTGTCGAAGTAGTCAGTGATTCCATTGCCACTTGAAGATGACCCTTCGGAGAGACCTTCAAAGGCATAGATCGCCAGTTTAAAGAAGAATCTAAGCGAGTGGCAGTAGGTGGAAGACAGTAAGGATGCGACTGATGTCTTCCGTGCCAACCCTAGTCACAAACCCAAAAGGACAAAGATGTGCCTGGCCCTACTATCAAACTCTGCTCATAAGGAGGCAGTGTTAGCGAAAACCAGAGTCCGTTCTAGCGCGTCTCAGGAGATGATCGCAGAGACGAGCATCTCGGAATAGACGACGCGCCGATAAGTCGGAGGCCGCGCGGGGGATCGAACCCGCGTCGACCGATTGGCGCCCCGCGACTCTACCAGTGAGCCACCGACACACTGCGAGCACTCCTCACTGTCTTCCACATACTGCCACTCGCTTAGATTCTTCTTCGGACTGGTGATGCGTCGCCTTCTGTCTTTCGAGGTCTCTCCGAAGGGTCATTTGCCGCAGGTGGCGACATTGACTTCGACAGTTCCGAGTGGGAAAGCGACTTGGACGCTATGATGGAGCCTGAATCCACACGGGCGAAGGTGCCAGAGCCGGAAGGTTGCAAGAGACGTCTCAAGGACTCGGGCAGGCTGTCCATTTGGAAGGCAGCTCTTGTCACTGCTGAGGTGCGCCCGTCGACAGCACATCCAAGTCCACAAAGAGTTAAAGGTCGATGGCGAAGAGGGCGATGTCAGCTCCGACAGTTTTGTTGGTTCCGAAGAGGAAGACGAAATGAGAGTGGTGACGAGGAGTTTGAAGTAGGAGGACAAAGTGGTGAAAAAGATGAGGACGATGTAATGCTAGAAGGGCTCCACACTTCTCCTAGATCTTAAAATGTCCAATAAACCTAAATGATACATTTTTTCCTTCAACTGTGTACCTCGCAGGGAGACGATGATAACCGCCAAGAAGCACTGAGAGAAGCAAAGCGATCATTGGCTTCAAAAGCAGGCCTTCAATCATGAACCTTCCACCGCAAAAAGTTTGTTTTCTTCTGTGATTGTAAGGGATTACAAGGAGGAACGGATTCCGAATCTCCTAGTTTCTTTGCACTACAAGTATCTCCTGAGGGTGCTCATAAGTCTCTTGCATGACATCAATTTAGCCCTATGTTGAGGTTACTACCGAAAGCCTCTCACCGCCTGTGAGTCACAGGCTCTTATCTCCGCTGTCGTGCAAGCAAAGCGGCCGTAATCTCAGACATTAATCGACAGAGAAGGCGCGCCTTTTGTCTCCGGAGAAGGTCACCCACGTGTTTTCCACAAATCTTCAACGTGCCAGCCGAAGCGATCCCGGCCAGCATTGGTCGACGCGATGTCGAAAAAAGCCTGTTTCCCTCCCCAGAAGGCGCGGACAGGGCCCATTAACGTCTCCCTCACACCACCTGCCGCATCCCTATCTCCCTCCTCCTCCTTCTTCCCTTCCATGGTTACTATGCTTTGTCAATAGCTCCCTAGGAACCCCAAGTCAGTGCAGCGAAGAAGATACGGCTATTTAGTAGGTATGGCCTTCTAAATCATTGCGCGTCATTTACGATCTTCTGATCGATCCAAACATCCTTCAACTCTCTGTTTTCAGCCACCGAAAGGCAACTTCTGCCGACCATGAATCCGTCTTCTGAGGACAACGCAGTGTCGACTGGATCTTGGGATATCGTCCAACGAAGCCTGGTCATACTGGAACGAAGTCAGCTGAACCTTGAAGGCAGCCTGGCCAACCTGGAACGGAGCCTCGCCATCGAGCACACGCTCTCGAGGTTAGTCGACTCCCAGGAGGAGCTCCGGAGGATGATCATGACTCTTCTCCACCGGAGCGACGTTCCTGTGGCAACTCCGACTTCCGTTAACAGGTCCCATCCTCCGGCTGACCATCCAGCTCCCCTTGTGAAGAACGAGGAAGAGGACGAGATCGAGGTCGAGAGGACTGATCTTCCCCCGACGACTCCAGCTTCTCCAGTTGTTGTGAGGCAAGAAGAAGAGGAGGAGATAAGCTCCGTAAGTTCCGAGGAGAACCTTGATGACGAGGGCGTCGTGGACGCGGCACCACCCGCTGTCACCAGGGTCGTGGCGGTGGAGAGCCACGTGACAGCAACCGAGAAGGACATCGAGCTTGGCGATGTCCCAAGGGGAGAAGTAAGCGTGCAGGAGCTTTGTCACCCTAGAGTAATCTTAATCTAGGAGCACATACGACCCGGATACCTCACGCGTGGCCAACTTGCAGAAGCTTCAAAGTACACGGTGATGGAGAGCATTCCACAAGGAAACCAGATGGCGGAGAAGGGCGACAAGGAGGAAGATGAAACCGGCTCCTTCAGTTCTGGGGACTCTGGTTCCGACTACGAAATTGGGTACGATGAGGACGCGGTCACTTCTGAAGAAGAATACGATGATAATGAAATTATGGAAGAAGAAGCCCGACCCGAGGACGACTCACCTCCAGAAGGCTCCCAGCACTCCTCCGCTCCGACTAAAACGAATTCCGAACTTCTGTCCATTTGGAAGGTAAGGCTCGAGTCCGATTACACCTCCTTACCTTCTTGTTCCAGTGCGCCGTGTGCGGAAAGAAGATCAAGGGGGATTGGAACCAGAGGCGAAACCACATTAGACACCACGAAGACTTGAAAGTCTCCTGTCCTGTGGCGGGCTGTTCTTCTCGAGTGTTTCCCGGTAATTTAAATGCGCACATGAAGTTGGTGCATGGCACGACTAGGAACTCCCTTCCGGCCGTGGATCAAGCAGAGCTTCGAGAAGAAGTGCACCGGATCAGCCAGAAGGCGATGGAATGCGAGGGAAGGTACTTCCCTCCCAGTAGCCTCGTGTCCTTCAGGGGAACCGTCGGAAGGAGTAAACTGAAGCCCTTTTGCAAGCAATGCGGTCAAAGGTGTGTCACATGGGTAGTAATGAAAGACCACGTGGCACTCCACCTCAAGATCAAGATCCCGTGCCCGTTCCGCGGGTGTGGATACTCTGGGCGGATGCACACACTGCAGATTCACCTCGTAAAAGGGCACAACAAGAAGGCGTCGCAGTTAGAGGACGAAGAAAACGACCGACTGAAGGAGGAGAGCAGGGACTTCTACGAGAAGGTGGACAGTGCCATGGGAGACTACTTCGATGATGACAGAGAGAACGATGACAGTTCTAAGGGTTCCGCCTCCGTTCTTAACATGAGAGATTCCAAAAGGTTCTCGATATGGAAGGTAAGGATCGAGTCCAAAGTGTCCTCCTTAACTTCTCGTTCCAGTGCGCCGTGTGTGCAAAGAAGATCAAAGGGACCTGGGACAAACGCCGGGTGCACATCCAAGTCCACGAAAGGTTGAGGGTCTCCTGTCCTGTGGCCGGTTGTTCTGCGAGAATGGCCAAGTGCAATATAATCACACACTTGAGGACGAGGCATGGCACGGTCAAAGGCTCCCTTCCAGCCGAGGAACATGCCGAGCTTAAAGGAACATGAGAAGTACTTCCCTCCCAGTGCCCTGGACTCCTTTGCGGAAGCCCCTAAGAACTCGTGCTGCAAGAAATGTGGGAGGTTCTGCTTGGACGTAAACCTGAGGAGAGACCACGTGGCAGTCCATCTCAACATGAAGATGTCGTGTCCTTTGAGCAACTGTGGACATTCCACGCGTGTGAAACCGCTTACATACCACCTTAAGCTTAAACACGGAAAGACCTTTGACGACTTGACCGGAGAGGAACGAGACCGGCTTGAGGAGTCGACAAAGAGGTTCCACAAGGAAGTGGACGCCGTCCTGGGAGGCTACTTTCCACGAAAGCGAGTAGTTGAGTAAATATTCTCCTCTACTCTGCTCAAGGGCCTCTCTAGGCTGACCGCTACGTGTTTCATTTCCCTCTCGGTCGCCACAATCCGGAGCGGACACTTGAAAGTCCTTTTGCTGGATACATGAACATCATCAGGCGACCGTTCTTCTGTGGATCGAATGCTTCATAGACGCTTCTACGAACGCCTTCTGATCGCTGCTCCGCACTAGTCACATAAGATCTGGTCCACCTCTCATCTAAGCTCTGCTTGAAGGGTGTTACGTGATATGTACCCACTTCACGTGCACAGGACAGGAGACCCTCAACCCTTTGTGGTACTCAATGTGCCGTCGGCGGGTGTTCCAGTCCCCCTTGATCCTTTTGTAGCACACAACGCACTGGAACGAGAAGGTAAGGAGATGTAACCGAACTCGAGCCTTACCTTCCAAATGGACGAATTCGCGTTGGTCGGAGCTGAGGGGTTGATCAAAGGCTTATCACTTGCACAAGGAAGACATTTAGAAACGACGAATACGGTCCTCGTGGAGGTTCTTTGATTGCCAAATGGCTTTACCATTTTCGTCGTCAACTGAATCACCCAATTGTCGATGGATATTCCTTGAGTTCACCCACGGAATATAGCATCAATGCTCACTTTTTCTACTTGACACGGCTGGGAAATGCCATATGTCAACGTCTTATCAGTGCTGCTACGTGAGAGTACAAGATAATTTGAGTCTCGCGCTACATTATGGGTGCGTTGACTTTGCTCTCACGGGATATAAATTCCAAAACCGATTCCCAAATGCTTTTGTCTTCGTTTCCCTAGTTTCCAGATACTGTATGTCCATTCTAGGCAGTATGGCTCCACTGGGATCCATTCTTCTGCTGTTCCTGATATCTGCGGCACAAGGATTCAAGGTAATGGATAGCTGTTTGTCCATTGTACCCTTCTTTAGAAATTTCCGAAAGACTTTTTATGGTCAACGTCTACATCAGCATTCCAAGTAGAAGGAGGGCAGGACGGCACCGGTCGTGGGATGAGTATCTGGGATAGATACATCGAAAAGCATCCCACGCCTGACAACTCAACTGGGAAAGTAGCATGCGACACTTATCACAAATTCAGAGAAGACGCTGATCTTCTCAAGGATGTCGGAGTAAGTTTACTGTATTGAAAGTTATTGTATAAGTATATACTGTACTTCAAAAGGCTCGGCCACGATTAGATTCGCCCACTGCTGCTGATCTTCCGTATATCGGATGCGTTTACGGTTTAAGATAAATAGGCGTGGCCAAGCCTTGCATATATCTACGTAACCATACTCTTCTTAAATTTACTAAAAATGGAAAAAAATATTTTGTTATTATAAAAACAGTTGTATGTATGTATTAGGGATGCAACCGATCCCCGATCCCCGGAGTCGTATCCCTATCGGCAGGTGGCGAACACCGTCGTGGAGCGACTTCTGATAAGAACAGGCCAGAGCGAGTTTTTTGCCTGTTTTTTTCTGTCCCGGGTGCATCCACACCCCATAGGACACCCCCCACTATAATCAATTTTCTGAGCATTTTGGGGCAAATGACTATTACCACGTTAAAAAGCATGCAACAAAACGTGGGTACAAAGGAAAATAAGAATCACTAAGGAAAAAAGTGTCAGCATTCGGCCCGAAGAAAGAGTGCGTCAAAACTATAGGACACCCTTGATTCGCTACTTCTAGCCGTTTTCTCGGTCACATCCCTAGTATGTATGTAAACTATGGAACCTCTTTCAGGTGAAACAGTACCGCTTCTCCATCTCCTGGCCGCGAATCATGCCTACTGGACGCCCAAACAACATTAACGCTGATGGTGTACGGTACTACCATAACCTCATCGATAGCTTGACTGGCAAGGGAATCACCCCCCTAGTCACTCTCTATCACTGGGACCTTCCTCTCGCTCTCCAAGACCGCGGCGGATGGCTCAACGAGGACATCGTAGAGTTCTTTGGAGATTACGTCCGCTTTATCTTCCAAGAGTATGGCGACAAAGTCAAACTATGGACGACTATCAACGAAGCCTACATCCACGCGAAGTACGGATACTGCGGAGAGCCACTTGAGCACGCTCCCGGAGGCCTCAGACCCAACTGTGAGTGGTCCATGTACCTGGCAGCCCACAACATGCTTCTTGCCCACTCGAAGGCTGGGAACATCTACAAGAAGGACTTCCAACCGACTCAGAAGGGACAGATCGGGATGACGATCCAGGCTGTGTGGTATGAGCACGAGAACAGCCCTGGTGACAAGGAGGCGGCCGCGCGCGTCTTCGACTTCCAGTTCAACTGGTTCGCGCAGCCAATCCATGGAAAGGACGGCGACTATCCCGCAAGGATGCGTCAGCGCTTGGACCAACTCAGTAAATCCGAAGGGCGTAGTATCTCTCGTCTGCCCACCTTCACTCCTAAGCAGATCGAGGAGCTGAAGAGTTCCTCGGATTTCCTGTCTCTTAACTACTACACTTCCTATGTCGTCTCCAAGGAGTTGCCTGTCAACAACACCGTCCAGGCTTGGGGCAAACTCACGCAGTGGGGCCGCGACATTGACGCCTTCATCTCTGTCAACCCTCGTTGGAAACAGTAAGGACACCGTAGTGTGTGGTAGGGTTGGAAAATAAGAGTTCACACGAAGTTCTGTTTAAACTTCTTACGAGGAATGTTCGCGAGTCGGCCATTTTTCCGAATTTTGTGAGTGGGTGCATTTGATAGGTCTCGGTGCACATAGTCACAAATGACAATTTATAATTGCCATCTCCCCGAATTATTTTTGAAAAAA
>JADLIF010001789.1:0-83722 GCA_016648015.1 Steinernema khuongi | reverse complement strand
CTTTTTTGTTCTCGATTGGTTCCAAACTGTAGCATCACATTTTTTTCTGAAACTGTAAGTTTTTTTCTGAAACTGTAAGAAATTGGTTTTTCTGAAACTGTAGTTTTTCTGAAAGTGTAATTACACCGTTGTAAACAGCGAGTTTCATCAAAACCACTTTTTGATGAGGTGTCCCCCTCCCGAGGGAGAGAAGCTGCTGTTGCGGATAAAGTGGGACCTGGGGACAAGGTGCTCGTCCCCGGGAGCGAACAAAGCAGAAAAGAGAAAAGCATAAATTCGCGGCGGGACGCTATCGAATTCGCATAAACCGACGACACATCGAAGGTTGCGCGAGAGATTAAAGTTTCATTGCAGAGTTGAGGATAACGATTGGAGCCGGCGAGGCAGGGGCGGGAGCTGATAAATCGGGCGGCCCGGAACAATGCGTCTACGGGGAGTGCCGCCAGCCGAGGCTTGTAAACACGAGCTATCTTGGAAGTCGATCATCACCGGATTTATGGTATGTTGGCAGATGGGCTTTCTGGAAGGGTCGGAAGGAAGTGGAGTTTGAGGGAAGAAGCAACAAACGCACAAGAAAAACGACCAAAAATTTAAAAGTCGAGTTCTTTAAAAGTGCTTTTTAGATTTTGCAAATATTCATCGAAATTAAGATTCATACGCAGAAAAAAACCACAGCGAGTATGCATGGTGGTATCTTGTACAGAATTCTCCCTTATTCGGTGCATAAAATGGTGCATAAAACAGGTTGTTTCGTGCTGTTTTTGGAAACTTATGACTCATTTTACGCGTCACAGTATTTACCCTGCACCCTAACCTTTTTTTCCACTTTTTCCTTTCCGCGTACAAAAATGCAATTCAACAGTGACTTGTAGCAAAAAGTTGACCTCACACAAGTAAAACCAAAAACTTCTGAAACTACCTGCTATTTAAAAAAAGAATAAAAGAGAAATAGAAAGATACTGGTTCGCAGAAGAGAAATAAGGAGCTTTCAAAACATACAATTGGCACGGACTTACATAACCGATTGCGAATACACAAAAAGACATGGTTTGCGGACAAAAATTATAAAAATCAAATCCCTAAAGCCAAGCGTAAAGGTGCTATTATCGTTGTCAAAAATTCTGTGTAGAATTGCCCGCTCTGGAGTCTATTGATATAATGAACCATGTTTGCATTGGTCCGGCTAGAAAAATGCGAAAGAAAATTAGGAAATTTGAAATATAAGATTAGCATAGGTAGGTTGTTCTCGATGACAAAAATTATCGGCTAAAAGTGTCTCAAAAAGGCATTGTGGAAACTTCGTTAGTTTCGGGTAAGAACATTACACTACTCCCGCCACGAAAGAGGCGGAGTGACACTGTTCCAGCGAGGACATGCGAATATCCTTCAAAATTAAGATTCATACTTTGCGTTTGTGCACCTTGTCGTAGATTGAAGACGAGCTTGCGACAGTGGATCGGTGCAAAAATTTAATTCCTTTCGATAAAATGTTCTAAAGCACGACTATATGGCGTCGTGGTGTCGACTACCAGAAATTCAGCCAAGGAAAAACCAAAAATCTGTAGAATTGAAAGCTCTGAGGTCATGATCTAAGTATAGCAATATATGTGTATAGTGGCGTAATAGAATTGTCAAAAATTCGCCTGCTCTGGAGTCCAGTGATCTAACGATAGCTACATGGTCTGAGTAGAAAAATGCGGAAGGAAATAAGAAACATTAATATAGAAACATAGATATGTGTGCTTTATAAAGGGTTCGTGTAATTGTATGGTAGCCACCCTGGAAAAAAAAATTTTTTGGATAAGAGTGTGTATATGGATTGAAGGCGTCGTAGATTGAAGGCGAGCGGGCGACAGTGGATCGGTGGAAAAATTTAATTCCTTTCAATAAAATGTTCTAAAACACGACTATATGGCAATATATGTGTACATTGGTTTGACAAAAACTTTGACAAAAATTTTTGGATAAAAGTGTGTGGAAAAGGCATTGTGGAAACTAAAGCTCAAAGCGCTCATTCCAATGTGCCTATCAACTCGAGGAACATACGGTTATTAGACACCTTCACCAGTTACACCATCCCCAATCGGACGCTATCCTGGAAGAAGCTGATCGCCTCATTAAAAAGAGAGAAGAAAGAGTGTCATTGTTCATTAGTGTCCGCTCTTGAGAGTATTTTACGTACAAAAATATGCATCTTCCATTCCCACGCTTCCACGAGGTTTTAAGGAAATGTGGTAAGAGTTTGTATGCAAAAATTCAATTCCTTCCGATAAAACGTTCTTTGGCCGGCGGATTGCTTTCCCACTTTTTCTCACAAGCAATACTCGGGACGTTGAAAAGCGCTCCTTGGCTTTGTAGATCTCACGTGAAGATGAATTGATCTCCGATGGCTTTCAAAAGGACCATTTGTCCTGACCTCACTTGGCACCATTTTTTGCACTCCCTGGAGATCGCGGCGAGAGCACAAGTGGCCCTCCGTGTGAATATGAAACGAAGAGAAGGGCAAAAGCATCAGAAGGGCAATAAAGGAGAATGTAGTCAAAACTGACCGTGTTCACCGTCGTCTTGTTCTTAGGGGAATAAAGATCTTATAGGGCGTAGTGTCCAACTGGTTCTGAGTCAGCTTCAAATTCCAAAAGATACTTCCCCATCTACCAGTGCTGGAATCAAAATGAACAAATCTCGGAACGGTGACAAGCTCTGTCCACAATGACTGAAGATCTGAAGGCCAAAAATTCTTTGTTGATCAGTGCTAATCTCAGGGATGTGCGGAATTCCGTTTCCGTTTCCGTTTTAGCACATCCCTGGTGCTAATTGAAGCTGACAATGAACGTATCCAACTGATTGTGAGTCAGCTTCAAACCCCAAAAGATATCTTCACATCCAGAAAAAAGGGCGAAAAAAGAGCGAAAGGCAAAAGATCGAATGTCCAAAGGAGCGACATATTAAAATAAAATTAAACGCCTAAGGGCTTAAATGTTAGATGTGAATTGAATTTACGAACACAAAAATGCATTTCATTTTGTGTGTCAAATCCCGAAACCTATCCTACCATATCCAAATCCAAGCTTAATTTATATTTAAAGGCTCGGCAAATATCTGCAAATATCTGCATAGTACTTTTGAAAGAAGACCCAACAAATGCCAGCCCTTCGGATTGAAGAATCGAATTGTGCACGAAAAATTGCGATAAAAAACTATAAGGACTTACACAACGTCTTGGGACCGCAGTTAAAATCTTCAAAAATTCATGAAATTCAAGAAGAACATCCAAACCAGAATCGCGCGGAAAAGCGAATTGCTATTTAAGCCATTACATTGATCCAACTGTTGTAGATCTACCAAAGAAAACCTCGATCGTGTTATCCTGAACTAGTCATCGTCTATAAGATATGGTTTCAAAAATTTAAGCTCGTCTTTCGATGTTCCACTTAACTAACTTAAATAACAATATAGAAGAAGACACAAAAGGGGTACACCACGTATGTATGCACGGCTAAAATAAGATGTCCAAGGATCTAAGATGTCACACTGTCCGAGGCCGCAAAGAAGAATAAATCCCGAAGAACGAGAAAATTTGGCAAAAATAAGCTGCTTGGGAGCAAGATTTTGATTGCCACTTATTGTAAGAAGTGCCCAGCTCTCGTCACCTAACACCGTCCAAAAATAAGCTGCTGTAGTTCTAACAAGTCCTAGATCGTTCTGTGCTGGAATTCTCCTAGTTTACAAAATCTGGGATCAGAAATTTAAGCTGATCCAGGGCACAGGTGCTCTACGGTTCCAAAAAAATAAGCTGTTCTAATAAGCTGCAGAAAGAAAGCCCGCATTGCAGGTTAACGCATCAGAACCAAGAACGTCAATCTAGCAGAGACCTCCTTGTGGTCCCAACAATTATGTAAGCCTTGATTGTTCTTTCCTGTAATGTTCGTAGTCCTGAAATACTCCATGTTTATAAAGTATGGGATCAAAAATTCAAGCTAACCTTTCGATTTGACCCCTTTTAATAAGGTATCATCTTCCGAAAAAGAATAAAATTCTAAGAGAGCAGTATTACAAGTTCCAAGACGATGGACCGATGAATCATACTCAAAAATTAACTGCTATAGTTCTAACAATTAACATTTTGTTCTGAAATTCTCCTAGTTTACAAAATCTGGGGTCAAAAATTCCCGTATTGTACGGTTCCAACAATAAGCTGTCCTTATAAGCTGCAGAAAGAAGGCCTGGAATGCCAGATTAATGCATCAGAACCAAAAACTGTAGCTCTCTATCAAATAGATAAAGAATGACCTCTTTTAGGGAGAGAAAGGGCCCATTAAATTAATTGCAAAAATATTCTGTTGTAGTCCCCCCAACAACTAAGGCTTCGATTGTTCTGTGCTGAACTGTTTCTAGACAGCAAATTCTGTACTCAAAAATTTAAGCTGACTTTTCAATGTTACCTGAATATGTAAAATTCTACCCCTTCCAAGACCTCTAAAGAAAAATACGTTTCTGAGGGAGATACAAGCCCTTACTTTGGCAGGCCAAGACCTGAAGCTAAGTAAACAAGACCTCTCTAAGGGGACAAAAAATTCGTCCGAGTGCCCTTTTAAATTTTAAGCTGTCCAGTATTTTGTGTCCCAACGAAAAGTCGCAAAATGAGTCCCCTAAAATAGACTGCTGTAGTTCTGACAATTAACGTCTTTAAATTCTCCTGGATTATAACTGTTGAAATCAAAAATGTAAGCTGATCCACAGCTCAGATGTTCTATCGTTCTAAAAATAAGCTGTGCTAATAACTTACAGGAACAAAACCTGGATTGCCATGTTAACGCATCAGAACCAGGAACTGGAGCTCATTAACCTATCACAGAAATTAGCCTTCACAGAACTTTCGGTTCACCCTGTATGTTAGGGTTGGACCTCCTATGACAGTGGTAAGAAAATTTAATTCTGAAAAATCTTAAGGAAAAAAATATATAAAAACAAGACAAAACTAAAGTATTATGAAAGTCAGTCCAAGGAGGGATCTCCACTCAAGGAACTAGCACGAACTCATGAGCTGATGTGTGCAACTACTTGGCGACGAGTCCACAGTCCACACCAGTCCACTAGTGAACAAATCGTGGAACCAAAAATTTAAGCTGACCCTTCGATGTTACCTGAATAGTTAACAAAGTATCCTCCAAGAATGAGTAAATTTCTCTCTATCTCCCTGCTCCCTATCCAATAAAGAAAGACCTCTTTTAGGGAGGAAGAAGAACGAGGAAGTTGATATCAAAAATATTCTGTTGTAGTCCCAAAGACTAAGGCTTTGATTGTTCGGTGCTGAACTGTTTCTAAACAACAAATTCTGGACTCAAAAATTTAAGCTGACTTTTCAATGTTACCTGAATATGTAAAATTCTACCCCTTCCAAGACCTCTTTTAGGGAAAAGTAAATTTCTAAAAGAGCAGTATTACTACGGTTCTAAAAGATAAACTGTCCTAAGAAGCTGCAGAAAGGCCTCGTTTGGCAGGTTAACGCATCAAAACCAGGAACAGCAGCTTTGTCAACCTAGCAAAGACCTACTTTAGTGACGAGTCCTCGTGCCCTAGTCCATTATCTCACATCCCAACCTCATGGATACGCGGCGAGTGAATAGCTCTTGATTTATGGCCCGGCGTGCAGTTTCATGGGACCCGGAAAGTCAATTCGCTGCACCATGCAGCGCCCATAAGAACTTATGGGACGACGCAGATCCGCGCGAATGGTCCCGGAATACGCGGAGAGCCCTATGAAGTGGATGTATCCGATTCGGCCGCTTTTATCTGGCCAGAACGTCCCTTCTTCTAGGCAGTTCGCCCTGCCCCAAAGGCGTTAAGAAGTCACCTCCATCTGAAGCGGTGATAGATGGATCTGGAGGTCGATGAGTCGCTGAAGTAGATGCGGAGTCCGCCTTCCCAAGTAGGAGGAGGAGCCTCAGAAAGTTTTGGGCACCGAGACAAAACTGTTATCCCAAAACTGTGCTCGAAAACTTTGTTATCACGAAAAAGACCTTCCTAATCAACGGCAGACGCCAAAACAAACTCAAAGTTGTAAACATGCCCTTAGAAGAAGAGGTTCCGAACCGTATTTTCCACTTGAGAGCACCCACGTTGTCCCTAAATCAGTTTGCTATCCTATCAAGCTGACGGATCTTATCATCGTCTGGACAAGTTACACTAGACTCTATTTAAGATGTTGGTCCTTTAGAGTGCTTTAGAGGTGGCAGAAACCCTAAAGGATACAATATCCCCTTCACAAAAATGATGAAATGATAAGCTTCGGAATGAAGTGTTAACAACAAAGATAAAGGTGACTATCATGCGCTAAAACCATGTCGAAACATTGGAAAAACACTTAAAAATCCAGCTGGCTGAGGTGCTCACCGGAACGATATCTCTTGATAAGGTATTCAATTCTTCCCACAACTACAGTATCCCTTGTGTGATTTGAAATCCAGAACTCGCGCTAGGACATCAATGATGGCAAAGCCAGAACATCCCAACACAAATCCGGTGTCAAATACCAACCCTAGTTGTGGAATTTACTGACTTCCATTTGGCATTCTTGGCCTAAGCCTCAACACTCAGTTGCAGCTAATTGTAAGCCCCATTTATTCAACCCTCTATCAAGCGTGTGATAATCATACTCTGCACGCTCAGTATAACTTGGAGCCCGCGAACCAAAAACAAGATCCACAAAAATAACCTAAATAAGAGTAAATTTGTTATATGCGTACAGGAGGTGAAGATTCACTAAGGGTACTCAAACTGAAGCGACCTCACCACGGCTGTGCGACATCTGACATTTTATACTCGACATTCGACAACAAACAAATTCGCAAGGAGCACGAAGTTGCAACATTTACAGACGCACGAGTGTTATGTTACGGGTGGAATCCCTTAACTTGAACGGTGCTCTTCAGGAACAAGAGTTTCTCAACCCTTTCTGTGGACATAGAGTGAAATATCGTCAATTATTCGACAGTCGATCTTCGATATCGAATTTTACCTTCTAGAATTTGATTTGGAAGTTATATCAAAAATTAAAAAGAAGGATAGCTGAGACATCGATAAAATTTACTTAACAAGCATAACATTGTTGATAACCACATCAAAGGCCTGACGAAATCCACATAAATAACCTAAATAAGAGTGAATTTGTTATATTCATACATAGAGGAAGTCAAGATTCTGTAAGAGTACTCAATATCCTTGGGCAAAAATTTAACTCCTTGACTCTCTGGTCGGTGTTAAAAAAAGGATTGCAAAAATATAAAAGTAAACCCAAGGAACTAGCACGAATTCATGAGCTGATGTGTCTAACTACTTGGCGACGAGTCCACAGTGAACAAACAAAGAAGGAGTTGTGGCAGAGCCGAAAACACATATGATAGGAGGGGCATCCCAAATGCATTCTTGCATGGTCTCGAAGCGATAAACATAGAAGGAACAGTGACAGGACCGAAAACATATATGGGGGGCCTCGATCACCTGGGACAAAAATTGAAAAATCTAAAAGAAAAATGTGTATAAAAAAATAGGACAAAACTAAAGTATTGTAAAAGTAAGTCCAGCCAAGGAACTAATATGAGCTGATGTATCCAACTACTTGGCGACGAGTCCACCGTGAACAAACAAAGAAGGAGTTGTGACAGAGCCGAAAACACATATGATAGGATGGGGGCATCCCAAATGCATGGTTTTTAGCAGGGTTCACATAGTGACACATAGCAGCACAGGAGCCCAACACAGTTCAGGCATTCATTGAGAAGGCTACAAAAGAAGCAGGAAGTGACAAGGGTAGCAAAACATGTTGCTTCGCCCTAGGGCAAGGAACAAACCACGCAGTTATTGCTACGATATTGTGGGTAGCAGGAAGTTTACTTTTCAAGCCTTTGGCTTCCACATCAGAGCTTATCTCAAGTGTGGACTAAACCTTTCTCGAACGTAGCAGGTATATGAATCCTAACCAGAGAGGAAACGAAACCTTATTCCAGGCCTTTCCCCTTGATGTGGAGTTGCAAAGGTTTTAACACCGTGTAAAACACCACAAAAATATAAATACCGTATAGTATGTATTTTTATGAAAACAGCTTTGCGCACAACTTGTGTTCAACTCTGCCCAGTTTCCAGCAACTGATAGACTGATGGCAAAAATACCAAATGCGCCTAGAAGCACGAAAAATACACCGAGAAATCGACAATTTTCTCGCTTTGCGCCGTCGAGGCACTCAGGTTCTTGCCGCGCCCCGATTTCACTTGACATATGACTGCGGACACACACTGTCAGGATGTTTTCTTTGGATCTAGATAGTAAACACAAAGACAGTCTTCCACAGGTCCTTGTTGTGAGGCAGTTCGACCTTTTCGGCTGTGAGGAGTTATCAACATGCAACACCGAAGACCTTTCATTGAGAAAAGGGGGATTTGAGAGGTCTAATAGTGTTATAGCTTCACCCTAAGCCAATGGAGTAACAGAGGCACGCACATACATGTTACTATAATGTGGTGGATAGGTTGGCTTCTTCGTTTACAAAAAATACTTATCACGACCGTGAGACCGTCCATCTTACATTATAATTCCAACCTGCACTGTAAACAACGATGTGGCCCCCTTGCACGCGCCAAAGGACAATCTTGCAAAAATGGCATATCCACACTACTTACAAATGAGGACTGCAGGTTGCTCAAGAAGTCACAGTAACACTCAAGAGCCCCGAACCTCCAAAGAGTCCGCCCCCTCCCAAATTTGAGTGCCTCTACAAGCTCGCAAACAGAAAACACATGCATAAACTCGTCGGCCAAGAGTGAAGAAGCGACTGGCATAACAGATGGCTTTCGTCAGCTACGTCGCAGGAAAGTAAACACGACTGCATAAACAAATTAACATTTCAAGAGGTCCCAAAAACGCCGTCTGCCCGGAGCAAAGAACGTCGCGGAGGAAGCGGAGTCTCTGCTTAAGTGGCAAGGAGGAAATGAGGATGTGACACTGGGTATGACATTCACGGTCATACCACACCCGCAGCCAGCGAAGGACCCATGTATTGAACGTAGTTTATCATGTAGATGTTCTCCTGATAATGGGAAAACATATAAAGAAAAAAACCCCTTCTTCTGCCACTTGACTGCGACTTCGACGTACAAGCTGAAAAATGTTTAAAGAGAAGGCACGCAAAAATGAAGACCAGTGTAGTTTTGTAAACAAATAAATATGATATAATAAGTCCATTTCTACTAATCCACACCTTTCATTTGCTTCCAATTCCAGTGGAAACACAAAACAAAATCGTCAAAAATTTTGATTTGAATGACGTAAGAGCTTTAGAAGGCAATTCTCATCGGATATGAGTTGATCTTTGAATATATCCTTTGAGTCTTTGTTTAAGTGGCAAGAAGGAAATGAGGATGTGACACTGTGTATGACATTCACCTTATAATAGGCATACATATAAAGAGTAAAACTCCCCCCTTTTCTTACTTGACTTCCACTCCCTAGGCTGTCAGCGACAAGAATTGCAAGCAGAGTTACGTTCACTATATTGGGCTGTTTAACTCAACATGCACAACATCAAAAATGTAAAAACCGACCGCACTGTGGTGAAGTACTTGAGATCGCAGAACTCCGTTTATCCTATGGAAATTTCAGCAGTAAGATTCCAATTCCAACTGAAAACCTCCTTCCGCACACGCCGGTATAGGAGCGTCTGGAATGATTACAAAAATAAAGAACACGTGCAGTGTAGTTTTATAATGAGCACATTAAAATAATAAGTCCACCTCTTCTATGGTTGCTTCCATATTTACTTCCAATTCTAGTGGAACATTAACATTTTACTCCGAGCGGATTTTCTTAACATTTTACTCCGAACAACCAGCGGATCCCATATTCCACACCATCGTTCAAGGTCGACTCTTCTTGTTTCAGGCTTCCATGCGTTCGTCCTCAGCTCCGGGTCTTCCAAGCGGTCTTGTTGCGGGAGGTCTCCATTCCATAATGGTTTTTAATCGTGAAGTGGAAAACCAAAGAAAAAACGAATACTCCACATCAGAGCTGTGTCCCGATCCCGATTTCGGGACGGGTCGGGCATCCCGAAGCTTCAGGACGGGACGCTGGGTCGGGAATCACGATGGTTTCGGGTAGGGACACAGCTCTGCTCCACATCCATAAATTGGTCAATTTGATTCTGAATGACGTAAAACAAAAGGCAAAAGTAAAATAGCCAAAGTTAGTCGACAAATTCTATTGGATATGAATTTCTCGGGGAAGCGTCTCTGTTAATTGTTTGAAACTGCAAAAATGAAGAAATCGTGTAATCGTGAAGAAGCGCGATGAACTCGAGCTTCGAGGACTCAAAGAAATCATGCAAAAATAATTAAAACATAATTACCGCTTCGAAGTTTCGGAGTAGAAGCAAAGCAAAAGCTGAATTTTATAAACGTGTGAAACTTAGGAATATCTAAATTGAAAAAGATGGAAGATCAATGTTTACTGAAGATAAAACGATACTTAAAATGGATCTGTTTAGGACATTTGGAAAGAGCCCAGGGCATCAAAAATTGCGGTACTTTGAGTATGCGTTTTCCATCATTTTTCATCGTTTTTCATTTCCGTTATGACCCGTCATCAGTAACTCCAAAAATTCATCAGTCCTATTAAAATTCAAACATGTATCATGTCACACCATTGAGATATAAGGAATTTTAAGAGTCTCGAAGTCATTACAACAGTCACAAAAGCGAATCTTCTTGAGTACTGTCTGTTATCAGAGAGAATGGTGCAAGCGTTGTTGAGCACGCTCTGCACATCGTTTTGCATAATTAAAGAGACCACGCAAAGCGCTGGCTCTGGACAACTGAGCGCCGAAGAAAGGAAACTTCGTTGAGGAGGAGCACTACTTTCTTGTAATATTCCTCCATTATTCCTCCAGTCCAGGGCTGAATTACGTGAAGCACGCAAAAGTACTCAAAAATCAAACTTAAGTCCACTTCATCCACAGGCACAATTAACACGCGCCCTTCCTCCCACGCAGACGTCTAAAGAAGTGTCTCAGACAGGCCACCCCATAATTGAAACACTCCGCGCTCGTGGAGCGAAAAAGTGGACCCGCGCCAAAGAAGCGACGGCACCGAAGCTATCCGCCAGTCCCCGGGGAGAGGTCGCGAGATTAGAAACTTAATCTCGGCGCGATGGAGGGCACCGAGGGGGAGGCAGGCACTACGACCACGGCGATCTTTAAAGACCACACTCATAACGCATGCATTGTTGACCTAAGGCGAGAGCGACCTGCGGACAAGTAGCCGCAGCGGAGCTATTGTTCGGTGGCGCTATTTTGGAGAAATAGGGTCCGAGGAAAAGGCGGGAACACCCTGCAGATGGCGTCTCTTGTTTTGCTCGATGTTGGTTGAGGGCTAAGAGTCTCAGGGGTGGGAAACGTTGTTCAAGAAGGTTGGAGAATCGGATGTTCGAGCGACGTTCAAATATAATGGCTGATTATGCTTTAGAAAAACATGGAATTTTGATGGAAAAAACGCCTTACAACGCCTTACGTCTTCATAAAAATTACCATCGCCAAAGACTATGCACACTAACAGTGGGACTATGCGCAGCTTTACAAGTAGGAAGGACAGTTAAATGGTCTTCTTTCTCTGGACTTTCGGACTAAGGGTAGATGACCTACTCCAGAAGAAGCAATTGAGGGGGCAAAAATAAAAAAATCAAACCAAACAAAATTATCGTCGATTTTGTTTTTAAAGAGCGCAGAAAGGCCCTCTCTAGGTATGTCCAGATGCTAGTACACACACAGGACAATGAATGGCTCCTAGATTACTCAAAAACATAAAATAATTGCGAAAAAATATAAACACGGACGCAGCAGTCTAAAGAGAAAAAGAAAAACGGCAAACGCGGCAAAAATAAAAAAAATAGTTGTCTGTCCGTCGTTTCCTTGAGCTATCTAAATGTAAAAAAGACAAATTTACTAATAAAATTCTCTACTGTCTGTAAAATTGCTGCTAGATTTTCTTTTCCCAATTGTTTGTTTTACGAGCCCTTTGTTAAACCTCTTTGCCGCAAAAATAAAAAAGCGAAACCATACAAATCATCGTCGATTTCGTTTGTTAAGTGTGCAATACAGAAGTGCCCTCTCGATGTATGTCCACATGCTATTATACACTCACGACAGCTAATGGCACGTGCAGATTAGATAAAATAACTGCGAAAATTGTTAAACCTTATTTTCAAACGTTTGATTAGATTCTACAAATAACTGCAAAAAATAGGTAATACAGAAGCATTTGATCATTTGATCTTCGAATTTCAACTAGGGAGATGAAGGACCAAAGAGATATAAGATGAGCTCATAACCAGAAGAAGAGTTGGTTTAAATCTTTAGGCGCCAAAAATAAATGAAAAGTTTCAGTTGAAAGAACTTTCAAACACAGCGACCATCAGTGAACCATCACTATGCGCAGCTTTACAAGCAGGAAGAACAGAAATGGTCTTCTTTTGCTGGACTTTCGGACTAAGGGTAGATCCTACTCTAGAAGAAGCAATCAAAGCGGCAAAAATAAAAAAATCAAGCCAAGCAAAATCATCGTCGATTTTGTTTTTAAAGTGTGCAGAAAGGCCCTCTCTAGGTATGTCCAGATGCTAGTGCACACAGAGGACAGTGAGTGGCACCTAGATTACTCAAAACCTATAAATAATTGCGAAAAAAATATAAACACGGATGCAGCCGTCTAAAGAGAAAAAGAATGACGGCAAATTTACCAAATTTACCAAAACACTCGTTAAATCTTATGACGCATTTGAATCAATCCAAAAATTTTTAAAAATAACGATTGTGCAAAACAGTTACAAACCTACAGTATCAATTGCTCTTTGTGGGACGACATTACTTACCGTATACAAAAATAGTCTCCCGAAAAACAAATAAATTAGAGTATATAAGTGTCCCTCCGGCTCTCCGACGTTCCACAGGGAGATGGCTTCACGAGCAAACACATAACAGGGCCGCATGGTCCCCATAAATGTTTTCGTGTGACGACACTCGAAGGACCTTAACGCAGAGAGAACAAGCGGGCAAAAATAAGGCGTCCATGTTGATACTGTTCTAAGCCTCTGGCCGAAGCACGTGTTCTGCCGCAAGAAGCGTGAAAGTAAAATGGATCTCAGCAATAAAAAAAATAATTTTTTAGCAAATTAAATTCCATTGGTGAAAAGGTGTTCAAAGTTGGCACTCGACTCGAACTGGAGTCGAATGCCAACCCTACTCAACACTATAGAGAGCAACCAGTTAGCACAGCTCTAGCTGGGGATTTCGCTCCATGCCCAGTCAAAAATTGTGCTGGATACAGAGAACGACCAGTTCGGAGGGCCGTAAAATATACCTTAGCAAGATTTTACCCTCCACTCTAGGGTTGTCGAACTCCTCAAATCTCGAACACACGAATCGAGCTGTTCGATTCGATTCGATTCGACAACCGTACTCCACTCTAAGGGTTACTTAAGAATCAGCCGCAGTGTGTTTCATGCCGGTGTCGGCACCACTGATAAGTGTATCGGTGTTAATCCGTTAGTGCAAATTTTTGGAAAGGTCCAAAGCATGCATAGAAGCCTACTGCACCGTTCCTGCAAGAATAAAAGAAAAAGATATGTTTTCGCCTAATACTTTCCAGCGTTTTAGGGGAAACAGCCCAGATAGCAGGGCCACATGGTGTCCATAAACGCGTTCCAGTGACGACACTCGAAGGAGGAGTTTGCATTTCAGCACTACAAAAATAGCCCGTTAATAAATTAAATTCCACTGGTGCATCTACTATCGCGTAGCGAGAAGGATCAGTCGCTCGCGGGTGAAACTTAACCAAAGAATTGGTCCGTGGCCCTTGATCAACGTTGGGCGAGCAGACTTGGGAGACAGACGGTGCCTACTCCTCGTTACCTGCTGGTAATATACTGTTCTCCAGAAGCGCAAAAATAAGTAAAAGATATTTTCACCTAATACTTTCCAGCGTTCCAAGGGGAAACAGCCCTCGTCGAGCAAGCACATAACAGGGCCACATGGTGTCCATAAATGTGTTCCAGTGACGACACTGGAAGGACCTTAATGTGACGAAAAAGAGATAGGCGTAGGGTGAAGGATTCCATTCCAAAAATACAAAGTCGGAGTATATTTATAGAGATCCAAGGCTCCAAATCGTTGACGGCTACGGCTAGCTTGTCGCACAAAAATAAGCATTGAATGAAATTTGGGAAATGAAAGAGTTTAAACAGGTGCAAAAATCTTTACTTTTATAATCGCGAATCTGCTTCCCACGCCTTCAAGCAAGCATCGATGGTTAAATATTTTCCTATGGCAACACTCGAAGTGAGAAAAAGGCCCTTAACCAAAAATAAGTATTACCAGCAAGATCAGATCAAAGAGTCCGAACTACAGGGTGCGTCAGCGAAACTGTGACGCGATAAAAGAGGTATAACTTTTCGGCAATTATTCGGATTTATCTAAAATTGGATCCATTCATTCCTAAGAGATTATTTTACAATGATTTATAACCTTTCCTCCAAATAAGTACTTTTTGATAGGATACGGGCTTCTGAATGCATCCGAACATGTCACCGCTGTGCGTGCCAGTGGCTAAAATCATCTGGGTACCTTTTAACGATAACAGTTTTCAGTGACAAGAAATTTCATAATTTAATACTTATTGACTACCCTGTATGTATATAGTCAAAACACACGACTATGGGGTATATACTAGATGAGATGTCCATTTCTTCTTGATAAATGAGAACTAAGTCGTCAGACAAAAATGGGTCTTGCTCAACTGTGACCGTCGAGTACCAAAAACACAAAGTCGGAGCATAATTACAGAGATCCAAGGCTCCAAAGCGTTGAAGGCTATGTGCAAAAATCCTCTCCTAAACTCGCGAATCTGCTTGTCACGACTTGAAACAAGAACCAGTGGTTAAATATTGTCCTACAGCGACACTCGAAGTGAGTACAAGGCTCATAAACAAAAATAAGTATTACCTACAAGATCAGATCTCAGATTTTGAGCTACTTGAACCAAACATCGGTGTTAAAATGCTGGGTATCAGGACGCCCGAATTTGGGTATCAAGGAATATTGGCAAAAATGATACTCAATCTGCGCTCCATCGGCATTTCCATAAACCTTACCAGATGCGACTAGGCGCAAAAGTAGATATATTAATCCGAAGTTATTTTAGGGACACTCGGGAAGTTAGCAGGAATGACAGTACAAAAATGAGTATTACCAGCAAGATCAGATGAGAGACTCCGAACTACTTGAACAGAGCATCGCTCGCTTTGATTCACGGCCGACACAACCTTCTTCTAAGATTCAAAAAAGTGCTTCTGTAAGTGTGCACGCTACAGAACAACAGCAAAAGTTGCTCCTAGCAGATAGACAGAGTTCCACCAGGAAAGGAAACGCTTACCTGCAAGATTAAATCTCAGATTTTGACCTACTTGAACCAAGCATCGGTGTTAGAATGCTCGCCTACCTCGTGGCGGCCCGGGTTCAGTTCCATCGATGGTGACACCTTTTTCTGTGACGATACTAAAAGGGCTTTAACTTGAAGAAGATAGCCACAAAAGGAGGGCCTAATTTGACGAGAACGAGAAGAAGGGTGTTGCGAGAAGAGGCCTGTGCAGTGGGTCAAAAATACACAACTGTGGAGTGCATTTATAGAATTCCAAGGTTTCTAACAGCGACCTTGATGTACCAAAAATAAGTGTCTATGGAACAGTCTACGGAACTACTTGAAGCAAGCATCGCTCACTTGGCTTCCGATACAACCCTCTTCCAATATTCGAGAAAATCATTTATAGAGTTCCATGGTTTTTAAGCGCTGGGGGTTATTATGTTCCATAAAAATAAGTACTACTTGGCCGATCAGGTCAGTCTGTGGAGCTACTTGAATCAAGCATCGCTCACCTGGCTTCGATTCCCGGCCGACACAACCCTCTTTCAATGTTCTGGAAAACATTAGCTAAAAAATATGGGACTATGGGGTATGTCACTTTCTTCTTGATATATATAAATAAGAACTAAGTCGCCACACAAAAATAGGTCTCTCTCGATTGTGAACGTCTCCGGTCCCAAAAACACAAAATCGGAGCATATTTACAGAAATCCAAGGCTCCAGAGCGTTGAAGGCTACGCTTGTTGCACAAAAATAAGTGTAACTAATAAGTCTCTGGCGCATGTATTGCCACAGAAAGAATGGAAATAGGATTGAATTAAATTTGGGAAATGAAAGAGTTTAACCGGTGCAAAAATTCTTTCCTAAACTCGCGAATCTGCTTCCCATGCTTGGAGGCAAGCATCAGTGGTTAAATGTTTTCTTATGGCGACAATCGAAGGAACTATGGCAATACTTTCAATATTCTGGCAAACATTAGCTAAGATGATGGGGCTTTCGTAAGTTCTGTAAAAATTTGCATAGTGAATGTTCCTAGTCCTAGCGGATACTAAGAGTTTCAACCCCCCAATCCATTGACTAAAAAATATGGGGTTTGTGTACCGGCACAACAACAAAAATTTTTATAGTCAATGTTCTTAGCAGATAGTTAGAGTTCGAACCTCCCACTCCACCAGGAAAAGAGACGCTTACACAGATCAAAAGTCGGGGAGTAGTTTCCGAACACGCAGTGTTTGCCACAGAACAGATAATGTGTTCCATTCCCAGAGGAGATATCACGTCGCGCTACTTCCTAACTACGCGTCTTGTTTGTTATATTGTGGTCGAGGGTCAGAGAGCGGCGCCGGAAAAGTTGTTTTCGAAAGCCAAAAGCAGTGTTGGAAACATGATTTATGCTCGCTGCAAAGCGGATTCCGTTTAGATCCGTTGGTGGGAAGACAAAAATGGTACCAAACGACCCATTGACTATCGTCTTATGAGTTCCCGAAAAACAAAGAAGGTTGTAAAAATGACGCGCATTATACCTCCAAAAGACTCCAAGGCGCTGATGGTTATGCCTGGTGCAGAACTTGTAAGATCAGACCAGTCCACGGAACTACTTGAACTTCGATCCACCAGATTCTTAGGATAAAAATTCAACCACCGCTAAAAACCTGCCAACAAGGAAAAATCAGCGCCCTGGCAAAAATAGTAATATGGAAACCTTTATATCACAGGTGACTCACTAGGAAAGGTCGAGTTTATTTTCGGTGCCAAAGAAGATATAAAAATGCAGAAAACGACTTTTGGGAAGGGAACAGTAACAGAAAACAGATCATGCTTGTAGTGATCAAAAATAAAGATTGGACGTATCCTGGTTGATATACCAGAAGTGGATCTCTATAAGCACAGTGAAAGAGCAGAGGACCACTTGGTTACTTCCCATATGAGCAGACGGAAAGAAGATGGAAATCCACGACGTATTCTCCGGTGGTCATATTCTCCAACGACGGATTCTCCGATAGAATTTTCAGCACCTGGTGGAACCTCACGAGATAAAGTCTTGATGGATGCGTCGGCATATCGAAGAGGGGTAAGAACAAGCGTGATGAGGAGCACTATCTTCCGATTCAATTGACAGACCCTTCTAGGACACTTACACCCTATATAGTAAAAGGGATCAGCAAAAATGGTAATAATATTGGATTGGTGCATAATTAATGTCCCTCAGTACTTAAGTCAAAAGGGAAGAAGAGAGATAAAAACAAGCGTTATGGGGGAGCACTAGCTTCCGTTTCAACTGACAGACCCTTCTGGGACACAAAAGTATACACCCTATTTAAAAACCGGACAAAAAGCAAGCAAGCAAAAATGGGAATAATAGTTAAAGTAACCCAGGTGCTTCCAGATCGGGTTGGCTTCTAAAAAAACAGACGCGGTTGGGTTCCTGAAAGGAAGACTTGAGGGGGTTCGAACATGTAACGCACAACCCCGCAGTTTAGGTGACATTACCCGCGAGCACTTGAAGGGCTAGCATTCACTGAGTATAGTGAACTCCCTGTGAAGCACGTGGCTACTTCCCTTGTGAGTACATTCACTACTTAAGTAAAAGGAAAGAGGAGAGATAGAAACACTAGCTAGCTTCCTTTTCAACTGACGGACCCTTCTTGGACACAAAAAAGTACACCCTATGCTGACAACTTCACTCAATTGGGCCTTCAACTGAAGACTGAAAAGGTTAACGGATGGAACACGAAGACAGATGGTGCATCTCACGTCATCAGAATCACCCCCGCTCGGCCCTTAATTTGAGGGTTCGACCCCTGCAAAAAAGCCAAAACATGTCTGATTTGGATGCAAAAATTCAATTACAGTACCCAAAAGAGGATTCCACAAAGATGTCCATACCCGCTTTGAAACGGACCCTTGAACGGACTTTATATGGACTGCCTATGACAAAGGTGGTGGTGTTGCTGAGAGTGTACTTCACAGAGGATTGCGAGTGCTTCGGAGCTCCATTGCACAAAGCATGCCCGCTTTGGATGAATACAACAATGGTCAAAAATTCGACTACAGTACCCAAACGAGGAACAGGAATCTGGTGTCCGAGTCGCTTTCCATTAAATTACACCCCCATCTAAAGGAACTAAGCTTCCCGGGACAGGGACAAGAGTTCATCGAGTGTCAACAACCTCTTCTATCTCTTCCTCAATCGGAGTCCGCCCAAAAGGACGTTTTTGGGACGTCTCCTGAAGTTCTACGCCCCTTCCCAATCAAATCTTGGTTGGAAGAGGCTAACAAGGGGTTTCATGCCTCATTAGAATGTTGACATAGGCATGGCGAAACCGGCCCCAAAAATGTGAAGCACTTATGTTAGCATTCCTGTGGCCAGCGCACCCATAAACCAACCAATATTGTCTCAAGCAGGCTTACAAAAATATAAATCAAAGCGGGGGAGACCCAAAAATTTTAGATCTTTCAAATTGGTATAAATTTTTTTTACAATCTATGTTTCTTCTCAATGAAATCTTGGTTAAAGGAGGCTAACAAGGAGCTTCATGCCTCATTAGAATTTTGAGATAGCCTTGGATCCTTAACAGGGAGGGGAAATCTTTATTCTTACACTCTGGAGATAAGCTGGCCCTGCGCTCCTAAGCCATTTCCTGTAAAATGGCCTAAAAACTTAGCGTTGAAAGCTAGAAAGTTAGATAGATAGAGAATGCCACTAACATTAAGGTGGAGAATCATGCTTTCTTGGGCGCTATATGACGGGTATAAATGGGAAAAAAGACGACCACCAAAAATGTGAAGCACTTATGTTGGCATTCCTGCGGCCAGCGCATTAAGCCACGCCATATTAGAATTTTGATATACAGCCTTGGATCCTTAACAGAGAGGGGAAATCTTTATTCTTAAACTCTGAAGGTAAGCTAGTCTTGCGCCCATAAGCCTAATTTCCTTTAGGTCGTTCATCATTTCTACCTTAAAGTGCCTTAAATAGTTTGCCTTGAAACCTAGAACGTTTAAAAGATAGAGAATTCCAGTAAGGTGGGAATCATGTTGTAACTTGACGTGCTACTCGACGGGTGTAAGTCTTAGCTTCACCAAAACAAGGTCAGCTGTCCAGCGCACCCTTATGCCAACCCTTATTGTTTGTCAGCCTGTTTTTGCAAAAATATATATAAATCAAAGCGGGGTAACGCCTAGAAGACGCGAGATTCGCGAACGTAATGAGGAAAAGGGCGTCCGGAGTACACCTCTGAATTCCAAATTAGCCTCGCGCTCTCCATCAAGTGTGACAGCGCGTGTGGACTCTCGAGTAATTGACCTCGAAAATGGGCATCCCAGGAAAGGTCGCCAAGAAGATTCCGGGAAATGGAAAATCAACAATAACCGGACAAAAATTTTCTAATAAGAGTGCGGGCCAGGTGTGTGTTGTTCTGAGCAATGGACGAAGCACCTTCCAAGCAAAAATTTCCGATTTTCCAAGGGGTTGGCTTAGTTTCCAGTATCCGCCGACAAGAAGCTGCCACCGTCGCCATCTCCACTGCTCCAGAAGCTTGATGAACTCTTCATGTTGTCCTTGACGTCCCGCAGGCTTCTTTAGAGTGACAGTTGTTAGATGTTAAATAAAGTGGTCAAAAATATAAAGAACCACTTTGTTTCACGGTTGTGTATTGTCATCTACGTCCTTCTCCTTCCGAAGAGGTCAATTGTGGCCTCGCTTTTCTTTGCGACAAAAATGAATATCCAGATCCGTCAGAATTCATCTGGGGAGGGGGGAGTTCTTTTACTAGGGAATTCTGAGCGAAGGAGACTAACTACTGACAAAAATGATCTGGCTTATTGTATGTTATCCTCCACGTTCAGCAGGTTCTCTATTTGAGTAACAATTGCTAGATGTTAAATAAAGTGGTCAAAAATATTGAAAAAATAAATAAATAAAATAACGATGTCCGCTGGAGAAATTTTCCTCTACGTCCTGCAGAGATCGAATTACAGTAACAAGTAGTACATGGTGAACGGAGGTAGTAGATGGTCAGTGAGAAATCATCAGCAATATAGAGAACCACTTCAGCTCATTTAATTGGATTTCCTGACCACTGGCAATCTCATGTTTCGCCTATTCATTTGTGGCCTCGCTTCCTTTTGCGACACCAAGAGACGACAGTGTGATCCAGAAGATGAACATCCAGATTCTTCAGAATTGACCTGTGGAATTGATGATCAAAAATGAGTCTCTAACAAGTTAATGATTGATTGGATTGGTTGATTGGAGTTCCGGATTGACTACTGGCATCCCAAGAACAATATAAAGAAAAAAAAAATATAAAGAACCAGCAGAACAAAGAAGAAAATAAAATAATATAACGATGTCCCCTGAAATATGACATTGAAATATCCCAGCATAAAATATACTGGCAATCCCACGATTCTAGAAGGGAAAAGTGACAAAAATAGGGAACAATGGCATAATGATGGATAAAAGAGATCTAATTCCTGTAGATACTGAAAGGGTCAAAGATGTTCTCTCGAGAAATGAGATTCGCCTGTTGGAAAGCAAAAAATGAGTTTCTAACAATCAAGATTGGAGTTCCGGATTGACTACTGGCCATCCCATGTTTCGGTTGTGGTCTCGCTTCCGGAGACGACAGTGCGGTCAAAAGATAAACATCCAAATCCCCCAGAGTTCATCTATTATTAAATTTATAGGAGAATTCGGGGTAACGCCACTAAAAATAGGGAATACTGCCTGGTCAAAGGATGACAAACGCAAAAATGATAAATTGATGTACACTGCTTGGCTTGGGCTTAGGAATCGGTTAAGCCATTGCAATGACAAAACTGAAATATCCAGACGGACCTCTCGAATCGGTTGAGTTCCTTCCAGAAGAACTTAGCGCATCCAGCCTTGACAAACAAGCATGAAGGAAGTGGTGGCCACGTTTTTGCGTCGCCCACCACGACGGGGAACTCCCAGAGCCTTTAAATTTCCGACTCTATGCTTCCCACTGAAAAACTCAGTTCTAATAAAATCAGATTTGCCCTCTAAAAAAGCTTTTTACGATGGGCTCTTTCACATCTACTAGAGCTTCTTGCTCATTGTGCTATAACACCCCAATTAAGCAATTGGTGGGGTATCATCACGAGGTATTAGAGCAGTCAACGACCTCTTGGGACCTCACTGACCGTAATTACCCATCTGAGGTTCTCCAAAGCCATGTTCTTAGGCTTTACTAGGTTAGCAGTTGGACCTCGATTAAGCCAACAAAAATTTGGTCTTACTGGCAACCCTGTTTAGGGAAAGGTTGCAAAGGAAGAGCCGCAAAAATACGTTGCTCTGGATTCCGATCCGACCTTGGCAGCTTCTCCATAGAATCTATGGTCCTGACAATCAGGAGATCGACTCTTTTTTTCTTAACTCTTTATTTTGTCCAGCAGGTTCTCTATTGGAGTAACAATTGCTAGATGTTACATAAAGTAGTCAAAAATATAAACAACCACTACAGCAAAAAAATAACAGAAAAAAAATAATATAACGATGTCCCCTGAATAAATTGTCCTCTACGTTCTGCAGGGATTAAATTAAAGTAACAAGTAGAAGATGCTAAACGTAGGTGGTAGAGGATGCGGGATATGTTCGCCAAAAATAAAATAATACAATGTTGTATGTGGCATAATAGAGGATAGAAGAGATTAAACAGGGATTAAAAAGAAACTAGTTTCTATCCCGTCCGCAAAAATACGTTGCTCTTAACTCCTATTCAAGACGTCTTCAATAGCAGCCTTCTTGAGCTCCTACTTAGTGTAATTTGATGAGGTGGTTGGCAAATTTCAGGGCGAAACTTAAAAAAGTTATAACTTTTCAGGGTATGGAATTGTAGAGCGTGACGAGATCTACAAAACCTACGAGACCGATTTTTGAAAAAATGCTAAAAACGGGATAAAAGTGCAAAAAACTGAAAAAGACAACTCTTCCAAAGCCGCCAAAAATAAAATAATACTGAGAATGTTGCGAAGGATAGAAGAGATTAAAGCAGGTTTCGATAGCAGTTCTATCCTCTCCGCAAAAATAATGTTAAAGGCGTCTTCTTGGGCTCCTATTTAGTCTGATTTCTTGAGTTCTTGACAATAAAATTATGCTCAGTTGGACCAGACCCAAAAATACTCTCCCCTTAACTGGATTCCGAGCTTGGCAGCTTCTCTGTACAATATATGACCCTGACAATCAGGACACCGGTCCTGACAGCACAAGATGGACATCTGAATGCCACATCCAGGCCCTCAAGTGCAGATGCACTAATTCCACTCGGTCCTCCCCCTCGGACCTTCTTCCTCTCGGACCACCTCCGGAAAAACAACGTCTCCACCGAGACAACTTCGATGTCGGCCTCATTCCACTTAATCGCGGCGGGAGCCGAGATTAGTGGTGGCGACAAAAAGCGGCCGAGCTGACGGACGCGGCCGTAATCAAAGCCAAGGCGACAAGAAGACGGAAATGGAATGCTAATGCCGGGATCGGGTTCCCGCACGCCTCGACTTCGGATTGGAACGCACAAATTGGAATGTTGCAAGGAAGATTAGATTTGGGAGGTCCTTTTCAGAGAAAATCTCGCTTCCCTGCAGGATGATGGAAGTGGTCATGTGAGTGTTTGGCAGAATTGGACTGAAAGCAAAAATGTGGAAAACATGGTGCTATTGCACAATACACAGTGAGCCGTTTTCATTGCTACCCAATGGCACTAGTCGGGTTTAACCGTCCCCTTCTGAAATAGCCGTCCCTTTTTTAACGGTCCCCCTGATTCAACCGTCCCCCAAAAAGTCCCCCGACATTTCCGGTTTAATTCGACTTATTTATCACTGCGATACACTGACAGTAATTGTGGCGACCATGGAAGTCGAGGGTGTACAAAATATTGGCGATTATTCACTGTTTGGTGGCGGTAGTTGGCGTTCAGTGCTGCGATTCCGCCATATGCTCTCCGACATAGGAAGCAAAGTTGCAGCATCTCGACAAATAACGCAATTCAAGTGTGTCTCTTTGAATCATGCTTTCTGCTTTCTCAAAACGACTAGTGCCAAGACTTCACAAAAATATAAAAAACATCAATGATATATCTCAATTGTTAGCCTCATTCAAGTCCAAATTTCACCGATGAAGCGGACCCTTGGACCTTTATATGGACCACCTATGATGAAGGTGGTATTTCTCAGAGGATTGCTACTTATTCGGAGCATCATTGGACACAGAGAGAAGAATTCCAAAGAATTCTATGCTTATTGAGAGGCTATGAAAGCATCGCAGCCCTATCACATTAGAGTGTTTGGCAGAAAACCGAGAACCAGTGCAAAAATGTGAAAGGCATGGATGATCTACATTTTGTATCATGTAGAGACTTATCACAAGGTCACTTACGGTGGGTTATGGACAGTAATCAGCAAAAATAATTCAGTTTCCCTCAGTTTTTAAGTACGTAATCGCAAGTTCGCAAAAATATTTTAAAAAATATGTCTCATGTATGTCTCAATTATCAAGTCCAACTTTTACCCACAGCGATGAAACGGACCCTTGGACCTTTATATGGACTACCTATGATGAAAGTGGTGGTGTTGCTGAGAGTGTACTTCACAGAGGATTGCGATTGGTTCAGTGCTCCATCCTAATATCCTAATAAAATGGAAATGAAGTATCAAAAATAATTCGGTTTCCCTCAGTTTCGCATATAAAAAATCGGTCTCAAATATAAAAAATATAAAATAATATAAAAAAACAATATAATAAAAAACAAATATAAAAAAACATATTGAATCATTGCAGAAAAAATGGCCCACATTCCCGTAACTGGTGGATAAAGAATTTCAGAGTGTTTGGCAGAAAATTGAGTGAAATGCAAAAATGTAAAAAAAACGTTTCTCACATATCATGAAGTGATGAAAAGAACAAAAATGTGATCCGCGGATCCCATTCTCATGATCGTTGCGGGAGCTCGAGCAATGTGATCTGATCCGAGACTCTAATTGGGCCTTTAGGCTCACTTGTTGCATTCTAGGGTGGGTTTATGAAGGCTAATCGACACTTCAGTCTTAATAAAATGGGACGGAATTTGTGCATATGCTATTTTAAGTTGTCATTTCAAACCCCAAAAATAATCCGGTTTCCGTCAGTTTTTAACTATAACCACAACATCACAAAAATATTAAGAAAAACATAATGATATATCTCAATTATTGGCCCTGGTTCAAGTCCAACTTTTACCACTTCCGACTTCCGAATTCGGAAGTAAAAAATTCTAACTTCCGCACACCCCTGCTGCCTATGATGAAGGTGGTGGTGTTGCTGAGAGTGTTCCTCACAGAGGATTCGTTCGGAGCTCCATTGCACAGAGATATCCTTTTAGATTCCAAAGGATTTGCCACCGTGGTTGCAAAAATGGTGCCCACAAAAAATTCAGAACAATTCCCCCCTCAGGATCACCCCCTCCCGATCATCACCAGGACTCTATCAACCCCAGAACACCAAACAATCACCGCTAAAGGCGTTTTGGACTTTAAAAAACATGAAAAAAGGAATGTCAGCGCGAAAGCCAAGCATGTCCCGTCATCTTAAAGCGCGCTCCCATCTTAGAGCCTATCACATTTGATGAGAGGTGCCCCATTTCCTTATATTCGATGAACGAAGCCACCAATTTCCATCAGATTGGCGCTCTGTCAGATTGGCGGATGAAAAAGTATCCGAAAATTAAACAAAACACTGATAAGAAAGGTTGATTTATCAAAGGTCCTTGACGGATCGACGGATCACATGACTTCAACGCTTCGACAAAAGCGGAGATTGATGTTCTATCCAAAAATAAAATATAACTTCAGAAGGGCGTCCTTCTCGACGTCAATCCAAAAGTGTAGAAATTCTAAGAAAAAGGAAAGAATTTCATTATTCATCCAGCGCGCTAACTTGATTAGCAAGCTGGAGGCGTTTGATGGCTCGTTGGGTAGCCCTCGATGAGGTCGATTTTTTGGTACAAAAAACCGGATTCAGGCAATTCTTTTGAAAGTTTATGCCCAATTTTTGCAAATTTTCAATTCAAAATACGAGTTACCATTAAGAAGAGAGTCCAGAGAGGGCAGAGAAGCGGTGAGATTAGGAGTATCGATAGGTAATAGGCAGAATTGAACAAAAATATATGCTGTAGCATAGCCCTGCTTCATCCCGTGTCCTCATAGGATCATTGAAAATTTTGGATCCAGAATGGATTACCAAAAATATGAAAGTTTTGAAATTTGAAAAAGGAGAACTAGAGCAAGCCAAAAAGGTATTAGATAAAGACCAGGAGAACCGGACTGAACCTGTAGAGCATATCGAGCTGGAAACACCTCACACTTGGCTTAAACGTTTCAACATCTCTCGGACACGAGATTTGTTTACATCCCTCGATGGTCGCCGGAATGCAAATTTGCTCGCCGGTTACGTTCGCCCCATTTAACAATCGACCCTAGAGGTCTAAATTCAACGGAATGTGATGGGAATTATCATTGTGAAGAGAGCCCAGAGAGGACAGAGAAGCGGTAAGATGAAGAGTACTGATAAACATCACGTTCGGACCCCCCATTCGAATCTGCAAAAATTCAAGAGAATTCCCCTTCAGAACCACCCCCTCCGAATCTCTAGATCGCTCCGATCATCTCGAAGGACTTTATTAGCCCCAAAACACCGAGCGATCACCATTGGTGGCGTTCTCCACTCAAGAGGTCAACAAGACCCACTCCTCAAGTGATTCGTTATCGTTCCGGGCAACGGTGGTATAGCCGTGCTTCATCCCGTATTCTCAGATCGTGGGAAATTTTGGATCTACAAAAATTAATCACTACAACCACCTCCAACAACTCTGTCGACCCGAGAACACCACCCTAGTAGCTCCAAGACCCCATTCACAAAAATGCGCGTGGATGGAGAGCTTCTTATCGCGAGGTCAATCAGAAAATGAACACCTCGGCTCTATTAAGTTATCGTCAAGAGTCCAGAGAAGTGTGGAGGCGACCCAAGCTTCCTTTCATATGTCAACCTTCAGCTCCCAATGAACCACAAGAACTGCTATAAGCCAAGGAGAAGACTTGCGAGGATTCAATGTGTAACGTAGTGATCTAACTCTCTCGGCAAAAATATATGATACCTATTGATGCTCAAGAACCTACTGCTTCCCAAAGCCGCGAGAAAATGAGCCAAGCATAAAACTAGCGAGGAGTCATTGTAGATGACATAGGGAGACCACATAAAGCAAAGATATGTGCCGTGGTATAGCCGTGCTTCATTTGGTTCTTCGGATCATCCAGGAGCAAAAATTGGCCAAAATATTTCTTTTCCTTCTTCCGGTCTTCAGATCCCGATCTAACAATCCTTTCCAAGGCCTCTGTTGACCTCAGAACACGAAACGATCATCATCGGTGGCGTTCTACACTTTCTCTTCTCAAGACGTCAAGAAGACCACATTCCTCAAGTCAGGACTCGTCATCGTTCCGTAAAAAAACAGAGAAAGAAAGAAAAGGTTAAGTTTTTTTAAAAAGGTTAAGTTTTCTGGGGATAATAAAAAAATGATCACCTCAGGCTCCTGAAAAGAACATCGAGGTGACCATCAGAATTGGCGAAAAATATATGCAATCCCGTATCCTCATAAGATCGTAGCTAATTGTGGATCCACAAAAATTTAAAAAACTTCCTCCTTCAGGACCCTACGATCATCTCAAAGACTCTATTAACCCCAAAACACCAAACGATCTCCCTTGGTGGCGTTCTCCACTCGTTGACATGTCAAGAAGGTCCCATTCCTCAAGTCAGGACTCGTCATCGTTCCAAGAAAATGCGTGTGGACTAATCGCGGGGTTAATCAAAAAAATGAACACCTCGGACTCTGCGTGTGGCCCACTCATCAACGCGCGAAAGTGATTCACAAAAGAAAAGCGACTGGGGACGAGGAACCGCGAAGAAGGAGCGGCCCCTTAATTGAACTCCACTGGGAGAAAAAACAAGACACACATGTTCGTCGCCAACACCAGAGGCGCCGATGTTTTAATTAATTTTTCGCGAATAAAACCCATTATCTGTTGTGCAGCGGTCTTCGTTCTCCGTGACCCTTAGGCTCTCCTCTTCCAGAAGGAGATGTTTACACGCATCTGGACAACTTGAACCCAAGAATCAACTGGTGTTCCGTTGTCTTTAGACAGTTTCAGTAGCTCTATACAAAAAGGTGGACGTGTGGAGTTTGTAGGGGAAACTTCAAAAATCCACAAGGAAGTACTTCTGAAAGTGACGAAGCCCGAAACCTGAAAACCCCAGGCCTAGCTCCATTACTATGTAACTACCTAACTCAAAAATCTATTTTCCCTTCTCTGACTTCTCTGCACTCTCTCCATCACACCGCTCTTCCGAGACGGTCGAAAGCTACTTCTAAAAGAATACACTTAGGCTTCTTTGCCCTTCTTGATTCCCAAAAATGGAACCTTTTTTGTCTTTAACGTTTGAGCTGACACAGTTCGCGTCAAAACTTTGGGACACCCCCCCCCCCTTTATTTCCAATATAACCAACATTCTGAGCGTTTTAGGGCAAATGACTAGTAGAAGCCACGACTATTATGAATGTTACCAAAAACATGGATACAAGGAAAATACGAAGGAAAAAAGTGTCACCATTTGACCCGAAGAAATCCGGCGCGTCAGAACACCCCACTTGATTCGCTACTTCTAGCCGTTTTCTGGATTGAGCGATCACTCTTGATGACAAAAATAAAGCCTTTTTGTTTCTATCCTAGGCATCCAGCAACATTGGAACTCACCATCAACTACCAGAGAGTTAGTAAGTCTGGAATATAAGGCGTTATACGTGACCTATAGGCTGTCCACTTCCAGAAGAAGGTGTTTGCGCACAGCTGGATCAGTTCACCTTGAACAAAAATACGGGCGTGCTTTGGATTGGTTCACCTTCACGTTATTCTTAATTTTTGTTTCTAGCTGGCTACTTCAAAGCGCCAAGGTTGTGGTGAGCTTCAATTACCGTAGTTCTGTCGTTTGTTTCTAAACCTCAAAAATAGGTTTTATCCTCATATTTCATTGCTCCCAAAGCGACTTCCAAAATAATACAGTTTACGCTCCATTTCTTTCCAAGAGCCCGCCATCTCAAGGCCGATACTACTTTGAATTGTTACGCTATGCAGAGTTCAAAAATTTAGCCTTCTTTGTCTTTATCGCTCGAGCTAACAATGAAGCTCCATTTAGTTATTAAGGCGTGCAAGCTAAAGCTCGACTCTCGACTTCCCTTCCCAGAGTCATGGTTGGCCACTTGAAAAGCTTGGTCCTCTATATCGAGCTCAAAAATGGGACCTTTTTTGTCTTTATCTCTAACCTAGGCATCCAACAACGTTTGAGCCGTCCATCAAGCACCAATTGGTTAGTAACTGTGGAATAAGAAAGTTCAATACCACTTGCATATAGTCTTCTAAAACTCGACTCTCGACTTCTCTCTCCAGAGGCATGTGTGGCCACTTAAAAAGCCCATCTCTAAGCATTATATCCGGCCGAGATCAATCTTCATGAATGTTCCTACGCAAGGAAAGAAATATGTCCGTCGTCAGAGCACAAAAACGAACACATTCGGGACCAAACTACGGGCGTAGATCATCCGCGCTTCTTCACGCATGCTCGCCGTCTCATCATCGCGTCCAGCCACAAATCAGAGTCCGCGCGTCCGAGGAAGTCATAAATCGAGGAAGATCAGCTGGAGCGGAGTGTAAAGGGTACTGGCGAGGGATGGCCGAGGGCCAGGTGGCAGGTTGCACTCTTGGGGATCGAAACAGGGGCAGACCAGGAACTGCAGGAAGATAGTTTGGAACAGGACGGATTTGAGGATCTTTCCATATCAAATTTCTTGGAGATTCCGACTTTGATACTTGTCCTTTGTTCATCAATTCAAAAATAACGCGCTAGAATTACTTACTTTCACATGAAAACGGAAAAGGTAAAGGGGTGCTGGGATGACCCTCTAGCGGTCGCCAAAAGTGTCACAAAAATGTGGCTTGAGTTCCCTTTGTGAAAAAGACCATAATGTCAGTCTTCAAAAATAAAACATCTTTAAGAAGATCGAATGTTTATGTGTTAAAATGACAGAAGTTCATCTCCTATTAGCTGCTTGGAATAGGGCGGATTTGAGATTACTAATTTCGCTATCAAAAATAACACGCTAGAGTTGCTTACTGCAAACTGCACACAGATATGACGTGGAGGACGTCTATCTCCGAGAGGTCGCAAAATTCGTGCTTCTGTCCACTTGTTAATTGGGCTTCAAAACGCAAAAACATGGAACGAAGAAGCCGGAAGTAGGGTGGGTCGCAAAAGTTGCTTGTTGGCAACAAAATAGAGTTTCCTTTTGGATCTCCAGGTCATGAATAAGCCTACTAAAGCTTCCTTCACTTTAAAGAATCACATCGTAGAGAATGGACGGAGGAATCACGTCACACATGTGTGACATTATAGATCGGCGCCTTGTGAACACATCTGTGTACTGGAAAGCATATTTACAGCCCATTCGTCTTCGGGTTTACCGCCCTGTGAAGTCCATAGAAGCCGCCTTCTCAAGAAGAGCCAAAGGGAGGTAGGAACTGGTGCGTCCATGATCCAGCCAGGATCAGGCTCTTCTATCTGCAAAAATTGCCCAAAAATTGGATTTTCATCAAATAAAGAATTCTACTGAAAGAAAGGACACATCATTACGGGCGTGTTCCTCGTTTGTGTGCCTAGAAGCCGTCTTTCAAGAGAAGCCAAAAGGAGATAGGAACGGTTTGGTCGCAGTGTTTCGACATTCCATGATCCGGTCAGGTTCAGGCACTTCCCGCAAAAATTGCCCATGGATTTGTAACAAGCAAGGAATCCTATTGGAGACCTCGTTATTGCGGTCGTGTTCTTCATTCAATAAAGTGTCTCCTCGAAGTACATCTGTTGCCTAAGCCAAGGTTGATCGACATCTCAAGTAACGCGAGCTCTATATGTTGTTCTGGACGTGCTAGCTTCAGCAATAATAAACTAAAAATAGCTCCTGTTTTGATCTGTCGACGAAGATGTATCTACGTGGCTCTCGATAACTTTTGGTCGCAGAGTCTCGACTTCATTACGAAGAGTGTTTATTGAGAGAAATGTGTGAATATTTATGGCCTCTTACTCTGTGACTTCTAGTGTCAAGTTTCTGTCAAGTATTGAGCAAGGCGTCATTACAGTAGACTCGATATTTTTGTGACTTGATCGTATCGTTAGACCCAGTCCCATAGCAAACAAATCGTTGCGAGACCAACCAGATAAAGTACATCTGCAGATCCATCTTCAAAAATGATCAATTCGTTTACGGTAAACTCGAGCTTCGCCAGAGATGGGTGTCCATCTGCTGCTTCTCCTAGTTGGTGGTCAGCAGTTGGTTGTCCTACTTTGGCAACACCGGTTTCTTTCCAGAAAGGCAGGTCTTAAAAGCAGGTCCATTTTAAAATTATAGAAAAACTTTTTTTGTAAACTGTTTGTGTAATAAATAAAATCGGACTCAAAAGAGCACTTCCAAAAAAGTTTAATTCGTTTATGGTAAACTCGAGCTTTTTGGAAATCCATATCCAACCTCAAAACTCTTGAAGCCCTCACCTTGGTCACCCCTCACCAAGAAGTTGTTGGTTGCCCTACTTGGACAACATCAGTTTCTTCCCAAAAAGCAGCACAGTTCACTAGAACCTTCAGGTCTTACCACGAAATGCCTGACTTCACTATTAAATTGAAGAAATTACAGTAAAGTTTGGAGTGCTAATTTTAAAATCATGAAAAAATAGTTTTTATATCCAAACTGCTTGTGTGATAAATAAAATGGGGGTGGAAATTGTCGCCAAAAATGTTTAATTCGTTCACAGTAAACTCCAGCTTCTTGGAACAAACCTCGAAACTTCTGAAGCCCCCACTTTGATCACCAAGAGCACAATCTGCAAAAGTCCAAAAGATCGCGAGAGGGAGGAGAGGTGTCGCGAGATGGAACCGACGAAAAAGAGGCGTAAGTGGCCGAGTCCCGCGATTATCCCGAAAGGCGGTGTGCCCGAGCCACATCTTACACCAGGCCCGTGATTGATCTCCGCCGGAGGAGGGGCTTGGACGAAAAAAGGGCCAGGAAATGTAGCAAGAACACAGCTGGGTGCATTGGACGCAGTTTATCGCGGGGGTATGTACAGAGAGGCTTGACACTGCTGGGCGACTTATTTGTCGATGGAGATCAGAGACTTCATGGACTCGTTTGAGCGGAGGACACTGAAGAAGGTGGGTTGAGGGCTTGAGAGAGAGAAGCGGACTCACTTATTAATTCTGTAGTGCTCGGACTTCCTCATCCTGAGGATGAGCGCGATCAGAGCCAGAGGGACGGAGAACGCGGCGCTGTACGTGGCCGCCGTCGAGAGTGGCGACGCGCGCGACCGCTCGCAGAAGTGGCCCTCGTAGCCAGCCTCGCATTCGCACTTGTCGTCGGAGAAGGTGCCAAAGAGACCTGAAAGGAGGGAGGATTTAGCTCTGATCAGGTGGTGGGGCTCTTGGATAGGAAAGGGAGAGTTTAAAGGAGGCGCATTTTAGAGGAATAAAGAGAGGATGACCCTTCAGTGATCTACTCAGAAGACGCTGAAGACAGAACTACGGTATTTGCAGCATTTGCATTTGCAGCGGTATATACCAAAAACGGACAAAAATCAAGGATAACACGAGGTGTCAAGCTCTCAATTTCATTAAAGCACAGGATTACGCTTCTCCCAAGAATCTTCTACCGTAGTTCTGTTTATTAACCCCTGAAGGTTTCCTGTGGGAGACTGTGGCGGGCAATTGGGTGGAAGTTTTCAACCAGCAAAAGAGAAAAACGATTCTTGAGCTCTGTGCGTGCTAAGAAAGCCAAATGGATCATGCTTTATCTCACAAAAATCGAACTCATTTGCCAATTCTGACTAACAAAGTTGCGCCAAAGAAAGTTTAAAGGAGGCTCTTTTTGGAGGAATGAAGTAGGCGGAGAATAACCCATTCCAGTGGTCCATTCCAGTAGAACTACGGCATTTACAGTTCTATCTTCAACGTAACCCTTCGAACAAAAATGAAAGATAACCCGAGGTGTTAAGCTCTCCTTTTCACTAAAACACGGTTTCCAAAAATTGCCTACAGTAACCCTTCTGAGTACAATAAATGGTGCCATTCTCTCGCGTGTCCGCATTATTAGTTCTTTCGTGTTGTAAAGAAGGATCTCTGAGCAAAAATCACGAAAAAGAGATAACCCGGAAAAATCGAACTCATTTGCCAATTCTGACTAATAAAGTTGGCCAAGACGCAAAAATCTTATGAGGAGTGGATTATGTCCCTACTGGTCCCGAGCAAAAGGAGAAAAATCCATCATTTCCCCTTCAAATCATTGACCAATCCTGGAAGAGTCCCCCAGAGCACCTCGGATCCAGTGCCCTCCTCCTCCGCGATCTAGAGCACCTTCCTTCCGCTTTAGATTTCAAGGCGGATAACACAAAACTGAATAGAGCCGTTGGCTATGTTCGGAAACTGGACCGGCTGGCCTATCTGATGACACGGCATGGGGGGAGCAGAAGCAGAAGATGACGATATCGTCTCACCACAAACCGGAATGTTGCAATGCGTTCCTGTCCATCCCTGCGCGCAGAGGCACCGCCGCGACTGTTCGTCGACGATCCCGTTGTGGCAGACGGGAGTCACGCAGTCTTCGCCCGTCCACTCGGCGTCACAGCTACAGTACTCCCGGATGGAACCGGGTTGCCGCGTCAGCTTCCCGCGGCCGCACGGGTACACGCGGTGTTCGCAGCGGATGCCGTCGTACCTGAAGGAGGCAGCTGAGCAAGGAGCACAGAGTTGAGAAGGCTTAGGTTCTTGTCAGGCTAAGGGGCATTGGGAAGGGGAATGTGGGATCGCCCCTAAAGATACATAACGTGGTAGCAGCTTGCCCCAAAAATCGAAGTTTAACGGAGTTTGATAAACTTAGAAATGATACTTTATCGCTGATAATAAGATCTACTGTTCCATAAAGGGTCTTGCAGAAATTGGGGACGGATACACAAAAATGTCACTATAAAAAGCCAAAATAAGGAAAACTCCTGGAAAGTCGGAGGTATTAAAATTCCAGAAAAAAATGTGACAAATTGAATTTAGGGAGCGCAAAGGGATTTTCGATGGAATTAAGGCAAATAAAAGCAGTACATCTGATAAGTAAATATATAATAAGTACATCTAAACCCCACAAAGGTGTTATAAGGTGCTTTCACCAAAATAATACGGTAGGTGTGGATTGTGGAAGCGCCATCAAAAATCAAAAATCCTGTAACGGCTCATCCCAAAAATTTAACATCGAAGTTCAGTGGAGTTCAGCATGGAAATCTTTGAAATGAAACTCATAACAAATAAAACTCATAGCTCTACCGTCCTATAACGTTTAGAGATCGATGAACACTCACAACCAGATAAGCTGTTTGCTAAGGTATATAGGAAGCCACTTGTAGGACAGAAATTGGAGACGGACAAGCAAAAATGTTAATATGAAAAGCCAAAATGAGGGAAACTCCTGGAAAGTCGGAGGTCTACTATACAAAAATTTAAAAAAAAACCTAACATTTTTTTGGATATTTGAAGCGAATAAGGCAAATAAAAGCTAGTGCATTTGAACGGTGTTTGAACGGTGTTGCAGCAAAAATAATTGGCTTAAAACCTGACGAGATAAAAGGCCTCAGCCCCTAAACTCTCATGGCGTATCCAACGCGAATCTACTGGAGTTAAGTCATACTGTCACAGTCATAAGTCGTTTGAAAAAGCTAAAAATACTGTATTCCTTATAGTGGCACCCCTTAAAAGCAAAAAGAAAGAACATATCAGCTCCTAAACTGGTCAGGCAGCTCAAATGCGACCCCAAAATCCTCAAACTGGACAGAATTGGGGGAAAGGTGGGGAACGATGCCAACCCTGACGCCACTGAAAACCTAAAACCCCAGATTCCAAGCCTTCGAATAGCAATAGTGGATAAACAAAGCCCACCTGTAGTCGCAGAGGCAGTGCATCTTGCCTCCAATAAGCTCCTCGTCGATGGCCACTTCGTTCTCGTCACCAAGAAAGGGTCCTCGCGGGAAGTGGAGGTCGGCCCGGCGGTGCCTGTGGCGATGTCCAGGACGTCGGATAAGACGCTGACGACCGCCGTTGAAGCAGGGATTCGCCTCCAGAGGCAAGACCAGAGACAGAAGGAGGGGGAGCAGCAGGGGCAGCAGCATCGGACTCGCTGAGATCGTGGTGGGAGTACGCGCACACGACGTCGAGTGCGAGTGGGGCCTCCTGGGGCTCTGGGGGTCCTGGGGCTCCTGGGGGAGGTCGTGGATTCGGAGGACGGCCGCCTCCTTCCCCGCACCGCCGGGCACCGCCAGCCGGTCGCGGCGGGAAACGGGTTCGCGCGCGGGTGGCCGCGCGGCGCGGTGCACTTTTTGCGGAGACAAAAGTAAAAGTTGCTGGAGCTCTATTAAGGGGCGACCCCGTTCCGAGCGCGATTCCGAGAAGAGCGGACGCTTCCTTTTCGCCGACGACGTTTACCGACTGGTAACCTGGTAACCCCGCGCGAGAGACGGTCCCGCCGCGAGAGACTGTCTCGCAGACGCAGTGACCTGGTTGAGCGCCGATTTGCAACACGGCGCGGGAGAGGAGCACATGTGCTAGGCTGGAGGGGTCAAAACATGGGCTGGCGTGGCGAGAACACTCAGAGACCACGTGGAATCGGGTCGGGACCGCGGGAGGGGAAACTTTCCTTTTTGACGGTCATGTGCTCGATCGTTGTAGGAGCGCTGGAGGGTTGGACTTCAGCTCCGCCAGATAAAGCCAAGAAACACCTTTGGGTGACGTCCATCAAGACGGTTAACACACGGGAGAGCTAGAATGATCACCTCTGGATATCAACCCCGAAATCCGAGAGCTCTGAGTGGCGCAACGTGCTGAGCAGCCTTGGAAGTGTTCACCCCTAACGGATAAGAGACGAAGGATTACGCAAAACTGGAAAACTCGATTTTGATTTCGGACATTAAAATCCGAAATTCTGAGTGACGCAACACGTCTTTCGTCGCTTGGGGATCCACTTCCTCTTCTTAGAAAAATGATATGCGATGGAGAATAAAGCTAATGGTGGGGGACCGTTCGATATACATACATATGTTGCCAGAGGCTACATTTTCGAGTCCCGTACGGAGCTTCATAGTAGAGACCCAAAATTCTGAGAGCTTGAACCTGACGTCACTTGATCATATACCTGATCAAACCTGGTCATCAAAATGGGGCAAAAATTTGAAAAAATATGGAATGTTATGCCCGTAATGTAATACGTTTATTCGTATCAACTTCTTATTGGGAACTGCTAAGCCTGCTGCTGAAAACTGCTATTCGTATCAACCTCCTATTGGATCTAGTGGAGAATTAAGCGACCGTACGGTACAGGGACACGAAACTCTAGGACCTGGAACTTGATTTCACATGAGTATTGAACACAAATGGACGGTTACTCTCATGGTCAAAAATTAGAAAAAAAAATTAAATGTTATATTCATACCGTATACGTTGGGATCGTCATCTGATCGAGAACTCCTTCTGACCTTGATTGACACAAACTATCCTGCATCTCATTGCAGGTTAGCCTCGAAACAGCTGTCATGCCAAGGCTCTGACCACGTGGAGGCGCTGGTGACGGTCTCCATCGGTTCTTCATATTCTCTTAGTCAGATAGGATATTAGAAGGTGCCAGAAGGAGCTCGTGGCTATCTCAAGAGCGTGGGATGTGCTTCGTAGCCTCTATTGGCTTAGGCTTGAACTCTGAAACTCTCTCTGAAGCCTTTAAACAAAAATGCTCCAGTAGTAGATAGATCAGTGAACTTCTAGAAGATTAGTGATCAGATATAGATTAGTGAACTATGCCCTATGCACCCTTGCGAAGCCAGAAATCCCGGTAATCGGCGTTTTCTCCACGCAAAGGAAAAGGAACGCGCGCGTCGCGTCCCCGTTGATCGCTCTGTGGTCATTTGATTCCGTTATTTGAGCTAAAAAGATAACGCACAAAGAGATGGATATCTGCCGACTTTTACCACTCTCCAGCTGGACGGAGCGCGTGTGAAAAAGCATCCACACATGATTGGAATGTCGATGGCGACCAAATAAACGATTCATCACACAATGGTCACCTTGCAACGACCTCAGAGAGTGGTGACATGGGAACACACTTCTTCACTCGTGGACACTGGCCTTAATTGGAGAGAATAGTCCTGTAGAAGCTCCGCATTGTGGATATTTTCCAGCACACTATATGCGCTTGATATTTGGGACACACCCTACCAGTTTAAAGCTCATGTTATGCATCCATTTTCAGGAAAGGGTTGAATTATTCTTGTAAATATACAAAATTTAGGATATATCCTAGCATGGCTAGATGATGTATTTTTTGTTCATATGAAAGGACTACAGTTTTAAACTTTAGATCCGTTGGAAATAAATCAAAAATGCTTGGAAATGACCGTAGAACTATCAACTTTACATTATATCATAGCACACCGTTGAACTCAAAAGATCCAAAAATGCTAAAATTGTCATAAGCACCTTTAATAACTGCGTCATCTAACGGTGTTCACAATTTCAACAAAAATTCGTTCAAACATGCCCGTTTCAGCTCACTCAGCAGGGAATAGTCCCATATCCTTAGCCACCACCTCCCGCTCCGATCCAACGAGAACACTTGGTAATACTCCCTAGTCAGTTTCCTATGTATTGTAGCTGCCCAACAAATGATGGCGTTACCTGTAAGGAGTTACTGGCTGGCTGTTACAAAAGCCGGCAAAAATATGTTTTAGATAAGAAAGATGCCACCGTTTAAGACTTCACTTTTGAATAAGCATCAATCCGAAAAGAACTTCAATGTCTTCAAAAAAAGACCTTCTAAATGTCTGAAGAACATACGACATATCCATCGTTGGCGCTGCATGTGAGGAAGTGTGCTGGGCAAGCAAAAATGTATCTAAACAAAGTCCATCTTTGCGGTCATTCTGTTTGATTTAAACAACACGAGTGCCACACGAGTAATCTCGAGCTGAATGGTGACACGACCTATGGACTCACAGGTGACACCATATCCTGACACCAAAAATAAAGATTGTTTTAAGCACGTGCTACTGTATAAAATGTTGATTACGATACATCAGAGAACAAGTTGTTTCTGCTATGCGTGTGGCGAGTCGACGAACCGCGCAATCCACGCTGTGGCTGGCCGTGCCAGAACGTGATCGCGCATGCCTCATTTGAGAAAAACGTTTACGATTGCCCGATCCAGATCTAGATCCTCTCCACTGGAATTTGCGTCGATCTCCACTCGGAGAATTGCTCTCTGTATGGGCTAGGCACCATATAAACAGGAAAGTTCCTGCAAGGTAAGAGTAGAAGTTGAGGAGGATATCATGTCCAAAAATCTTGTGACTTTTGTTGAAGAAAGTAACCCAAAGCTAAATATCAAAAGTCAAAAGTTGGTATCAACTTGTTCAGCAGGTCATTCTGCATCGATTGCACCCAAGATCGCCAGAATTTGTGGAAATGGAGCGCCGCTGGCATCACATTTCTTTCAAATCGAGTCTACTTTTCAGGGATTGAACTGATTATTGCCATTTTGGGCTCATTCGACGCAGAATTAAATTTGCAACAATAAATGGATGGCATAATTCAGATTTAAGGCAAAGCTGATTCAAAAAAAGGAAAAGAAACACGTTGCTATTTTGGACTGCTGACAGAATTTTCAGTTTCTGACAACCTTAGACACAATCGACGCAGAATTGTCTGCCGAACAATCTGATACTAAGCGCGCCCAGAAATAACAAAAGTACGCCGATAATTCTGCAGTTTTCCTCAGCTCCACCGGAATCCGCCAAATTTTCGCGTTGGGACCACAGAAATGCGATGCGAAAGGGGCGTTTAAAATGGCACTCGACTATATGTGACTATTTAAAACTTGAAAAACATATATTACATTATAAGAATTTCTTAAAGCGGTGACATTTACCGTAACCAAATACGCGCAATGCTTCTTTATTCATCCCTTCCAAGTCAACCGTTTGCCCTGGAATATAGTTAACCTTATCAAATGGAAAATTAGCTGAAAACTCCCTAAATAAGTTTTTCTTCCTATGACTACTCGAAAAAAAAGTCGAGAAAAGGGTAGAAGTAGCGAATCAATGAAGGTGTCTGTTCGACCAAGAGATGAGTTGAGCATTTTTGCAAAAATATTCATTTTGAGAAAGTTATGGCTGTGTCAATCGCCTCAAGATCAGTACGTCCAAGCACTTGTGAGTCCATAGGTCTTCTAAAAGATATCCAGCTTATCGTTATCCAGCTTATAGCTTATCATTCGCAAGATCTTACTCTATTGGGGTTTAGAAGATTGTTCTAAAACGACTACTTAAAGCAATGCTACGGGCTTTAATACGCATTCTGATTTTCACTTCTATCGCCGCGAGTTTCTATTTTCCGATGAGCGTCTTTCAGAAAATAAGGTTAGGTTTTTAAGGTGGACACTGTCACCGTTCAAAAATTTCGTCAGATCTTGCTTACTCTCCACCATAGATACACTTGCCGATACAGTAACAACCGCAAATTTATAAAGCTTTTCAAGCATTCTGACAGAAGTTGCAAAAATCTAAAGTTTAGAGTTTTTAATTATATATAAGAGAATATAAAGTCAAAAGTTTAAATGTATGAAAGTTTCCCGGCAGGTAAGGCTTCATTTGTACACCGATACACATGGACATTCCCCCACACCTGCCGTGTTCTTACCAACACAGAACTACACTATGAACACGCAAAAATGCTCCATGAAATATATAACTAGCTTCTAAGTTAGCAAACAGAGTGATAAAGTCGTCCAAAACCCTCTGAAGCAATCAAACGTTGGAAAAGTCAATTTAAAACAAAAAAAACGAAAATGTGTATTTCGAAGGGTTAATGTGTCTCTTCCTGCCGTCATCCAACGAGAAAAGACGACTTTTACCAATAGGCCACGCAGAGTGATCCTCTGAAACAACCTAAGGTCGGAAAAGTCAATTAGGTGGGAAGATAAGATATAAAAAATGTCATTCTGAAGGGTTAGTGATTCCCTCTTTGCCATCATGATAGGAACAAGCCATTCCAAACAAAAAAGACGACTTTTACCAGTAAACCCGAGAGTGACCAAAGATGACCATGTCACGATCCATCAGGCTCTACTACTACGACGTCACCGTAATCCATCAGCTGATCGCGCGCGTCTAGGCCTCCCGCGTGGACGCTTTAACGAGCAGAGATCTATCACGTGGTCATGCGCCGTGTCCCCCAACGGCTTTGTCGTCGTCCAAACTAGAACCACCTTTGTCGTCTCCTCCAAGAGCTGTGTGTGGCGCCCCCCCCCCCCCCTCTCTCCACGGGCTCTCCACACGCAGGGACGTTCCGAACCGAATGGGAACACGGGATCTGGGTTCGTACCCCGAGGAAAATGACACAAGAGGCGCGGAACGCGGTCACTCGCGTTTTTCCCCCTTTTTCCGCTCGCAAAAAACGATTTCCCATTCGGCTGTGGGGGGTATTGGGTAATCGCGTCGAGAGAAAGAAACCCGTTTTTGTCGCTTCGGCTCTCGAGCGAGAAAAAAGGCGCGCGAAGGAGTGCAAAAAAGGGTTCGCGAACGGTCAGCGACGGCTGAAAGGGGGAAGTGGCCGCGGTGATGGATGTGCCGGCGAAAGTTTCGCTGACCCGGCGGGGAGCAAAAACGGCAGAAGGTGTTGCGAACGGAGGAGCAACGTGGCCGGGAGCAGAGATCGGCAGACGGCCTTGAGCGCCGACCCGATCCTTCGCCGTTTAGAGATCAACAGGCCCAGAGCACAGACCCAAAGGGGGCGAACTTTGGCCTTCTGGGGGGTTTTTTGACGTTGGGAATGACAGAGGGAATCTTCTTATGGAGCAGTGGAGTATAAGCATTCACGAAGGGTGTACGTGGTCTTGTTCGGGGCTGGTTTAACTTTTTCAGTGCTCTAGAAGATCTGTGGCCCTGTACTAGGTCATCTACTGGCGCCACGAGCATGCCTAATTGCGTCCTGCAGCACCTACCCGAGGAAGCCGAATCTATCCTACTTCCGAGTGTAGAATCGCAGTCGTAATGATGTCTACGTGAAATTAAGGAAGTGTGCGTAAAATTCGGTCATTTGAAGAAATTTCCTGGAACGTCGTTCTTCAATCTTAAGTCTTCTATCTTCTCTCCTTCATTCACGGCTCACAGGGAAGCCCCACGGACATAGAGGGGGCTTTTCTAAAGCCACTAGAGACCGGGTTGTTATGTAGCTGTGTTGCTGCAAGGCCCATCCGTTCTTTAGATTGGACGGATGGGTCTACAGATATGCTCATCGGCTCACGTTTTCCACTGGCTGGGCTCTACCTCCAGGCGATGTGTGATGTTTGATAAATTATGCGAGGCGGTCGTTCATACAAGAAGGTCGTTGACATCACTCTCCTCCCTTCCTAGCCGCCCGAAACCATGTGGTTTGAAGTTTGAACTGTACAAACTGAGGTGGTTAGTGATGGAGCCTTGCATTCGTGGTAGTTTTTCTTCGGCACTCAGAACGCAGAAATTAGGTATCTTCCTGGTTAGTGCAAAGTTATCTTTCTCGCTTTCTTTGGTGCCAGCCAGGAGATGCAAGTGGTGCTGACTGACTAGGGAATGGTCCCAAGTGACCCCGGCGGATCGAGTCAAGAAGGGGTGGATATTATGTAATTCGGGGTGCTGATCACAGCGCACATGGCCGCACGTGCCAGTTCGCCGTAACCTTAGAGAACGAAGTAGTAGAATGGGTTATGGTCATATGAAAATCATCATGCGGTATGGAAGATATTTAAGGCTGTTGTGCTGGTAGTGGCATCAAACGATAGAGTATTGATCTCTGGTTAGAATCCCCACAACCTACCACTTAAAGAAGAAATATTTCAAAAAAAAGAAATATTTTAAAAAAATACGAATATTTTTGTTCAAAAATTCGAATTTTGAAAAAAAAAAATTTCGCGAACTGGCACAAGCGGCTATGTGCGCTGTGATCAGCACCCCGAATTACATAATGTCCACCCCCTTTTGACTCGATCCGCCGAGGTCACTTGGGACCATTCCCTAGTGAGGTGATTGGTGATAGAGTCCCTAGGAAGTCCCGAATGGATATATCAAAGTCCTTCAATCAAAGCTTTCTCAATGATCCAATTTTTGATGAGACCTGATCGTCCGAAAGGAAGTGCTTCTGTGAGTAGGAGTTCCTGGAAAGTCTGAAGTATAAAATACTGTAGTCAGAGGCTTCGCTGATAATCCAAAGAAAGAAACTAAATGTTCTCTATATCATCGAAGAAAATGCTGTGCTTTTCCAATTTTTGTAAACCAAATAAGGCTCCAAATTTTCAATAAATCGAGATGGTGACATGTTTCTCTCCATCTTCTGCGACTAGTTCATAATTTCCTGAACATATTTTGTAAAGTACATCGCCGCAGGACGTATCGCTGCTGCACGAGTCACAACAAACGACAATTGTGCTGAGGAGCGTCGCGGTCCTCGGCGACGGATTAACGTCGTTCTTAATCAACAATCCAATCGGCGGAGAAGTGAGAAAGAGAGGCCCAGAATTTGTAATAAAGTCCGCTTGCACCTGATGGGATGACCATCTTCTAGAGATTTGAGGAAATAAAGGTTCAACACATAGGGATTATCGAATATATTGGTTTGTTTCATTGAAAGTGACCTTTCGCTTGGACGTCGTTTATTTTTGTTTTTTACTTAGGTAGAGACAAATAGGTTTGTGAGCTGTTAGTAAAGGTGAATCGAGGGTAAAAATGCATGCCAAACAAGAATATGACAATAATAGGCGACGACGCAGCAAGCGAAAAGCGAAAATTGATACGGTGACCGATGTAACATGTAACAGCGTTTGGCGCACCCTGTAGATGTTATGTTAAGTTACCCTTTAAACATGTTTAGCTCAAAGAATTCCTGTTTTTTTAACCTGATTAAGTCTTACACAGTTATGCACAGCTACCAGTGAGCTCAGGTAGGAAGGTCATGTACGTGGATACCTTTGAATTTTTAAGTGTTTGTTTATTTTTGAAAATAATATAATGTTGAGGCGAGAAACGCAGAGAAATAAAGTCTTTCGTAAGTTTAGTATCTAATTTTTGCCATTTTACGACCGATCCTAACGTGGAATCTCAACGACATACTACAGCATGGGATTTTTGAACGTGATTCGATGTTATTCAACGTTCCAGATCTTCTAGGGGTTCAACATCTCAATTATGAACATTTCGACGTTCGAGGGGTTCAACAATTAGCTGTGACCCGCTTCCCGGGTCAAATTCTTGAGATTTGAGCGTTTTTTTGCCACGTCCACGAACATCGATTTTCCACTATTATGCATCTTAGCAAGGAGACCGAGGGAAGATAGAAATTTCCAGAACTCTTTGGTATTTGTCGATTTTTGCTTTTCTATCGGTTTAGAATTCAATTTTTGGCTTTTTCGTGTAATCTCAAAGGGATACTAGAGCACAAGATTTTTGAGCATAGTTTTCGACGTTTGAGGGGTTCAACAATTCTAACAGACGTTCCGGCTTGGTTCTATATGGAACACAAATAGCAAAAAGAGCCTACTTCCACACATTCCTGCACCTCTGACCCGCTTCCCCGGTCGAATTCCTGAGATTTTCGCCACGTCCACGAACATCGGCTTCACACGATCGCCTCCGACTACGGTATCGATTTATGCGATCAAAAAAGTGATCTAATTATAATCGCAGCGGACAATACCTTTTGTCGGAGAGTCGCCAAGAGCGCATCCGGTCACTGGGCTACAGGAGCGGCGACGCCAAAGCTCTCCTACTTGGCGGACAAGCCCTTAGGTCCGAAGAATACGGGTCACCCGAATGCCGAAGCGCCCTGTGTTGTGCGTCCCGGTGTAAAGCCTCTCGCAAAGGTCAAAATTTAACCTTCGCCGCCATGTTCAGCTGTGCCAGGTTTCGCCCGAGGCGTGACCTCGGCTGTGCTGCCCGGTGGGCGCCACCGACGACTACGGTGGCGAACGACGTACACGATGTACAGTGACTGTGTGCAGAGAGCAGAGAGCGCTGACCATCTGCAGATCCTAGCTACGTGGAATCGTTCTTAAACTGGAATAGCTTCTATTGGGTCTATGGGGTAATTTGAAGCCATAGGTCACACTTGGTTGCAAGACAAGAGAAACAAAGGATCCACCTTCTACAGGCCGTTTTTTGGGAAATATCGAAGGATATTCACTCATAGTCCTAAATCACAAACTCTTGGAGATGACTGCCACCTACTAGGACTCAGGAAGCAGCATAATAGGCCTCAGAACCTATTCTGCACCGAAACTGTCCAAGAGGCGCTTTGAATCATATGACTTTATCTTGATATGACTTTATCTTCTTCCATAAACCCTATTCTTATCTAAGCTCGCTACTTTTCCATCCATAGAACCCTCTTTTTAAGCGACACTCTTTGATCTTATGGGTACACTCCACAGAGCACCCTCTCCAGGCCCAATCACTGCTCCTCCTGGGCCTTCCTCCAGCGCAAGTGTGATTTGTGCGCGTCGCGTCTTAGCACGCGTCCTCGGGAGAACACACGATTGTTCGCATTTTCGGGTCACAACTCTCTCTGTTGCAATCTCCGCCGCCGCGCCTCGACGCAACACTCGCTCGCTCACTTTCACGAGATCGCTCTTGGGGCGCTGCGGCCGTGATGAATGCACGACGGCACCGGGTGTAAACCAAAAACGCGGAGCGCAGAAGACGGTGAGTCATCGAGGGTACGCGGCGGAACCCGGCCCGCTTTTACGACTCAGAGTGTCAAGTGGGTGCAGTGGACTTGGCGTGGGAACGGAAACTTCGGAACCCAGATAGGGTTAGGTGCTGATCTGGAAACCTTGTTTCTGCCATCTAGCAAGAACTTTGAGAGATTTGAGTGTTCTTCATCTACTAAGTGCTCCAGATATCGGCTGCAGCAAGATATAGGGAGTAAAGAAGAAGGGCGAGTAACGCATATTAAAGATACAGTGCCATGAAAGTTTCTCTTTAAAATAGCTTAAAGATGCCCGTATATGCTCAGCTAGGACCCAGGCCCATGTTGTTCAGAAGTGTGTACTTTTGGGATTCCACAATACATAGTTAGAATGGCGATCTTTCAAATTCAATGACGTCAGCGGTGATCTTCTTTGATCCTTCTACGACTCCAACTTATTGGGACCATATCTTATCCATAATGAGTGATGAACGCGGTCACTCACAAAAACACGACTCTGGCGAAGCCCTAACTTGCAAAACCGCTGAAAAAGTCCTAATTGACGTGACGAATAGTGATGGATTCGGGTGACCCGTATTTTGGGTATCTATAGGCCTAATATCATTACTTGGTGTTTGGCTTCGAATATCGGTTACGGTCAACGAAATTGACATGCTCATTTAAGGAGGAAAAGCAGTCTCATACTGTAGTGGATACAAACCCGTGATTAGGCTCACTGTTCGGCTCCCAATAGCTTGACATGCTGAGTTAGGGACAAAGAAGAAGTCTTGACACACTCTCATGCTACACTGGATCCAAACCCAAAAAGATGGGAGAGGTGATCAGAACAAGTGTGATTAGGCTCACAGCATACAGTCCTAGAAACAAAGTAGGTCCTTGTCATCTCCATAAGTTCTACGGGTCCATTTATAGCACAATGTTTTGCTCGGTTCTACTTATACGATTAATTTCATTTTTGTTAAAGAGGCTTCCACGTACCCTCAGTACTTCCTTCCAGAGCTTTCTTTCTGCAAAGACCTCGGCCAGACTTATACGATTAATTTCCTTCGACTTATTGTGCTTTTTGTCGCGGGAAGGTCCTTCCCGAGTGGCCGATGTAACCACTAGAAAAAACGGTCAGAGTTGCAACTGTTGCGCCCTCCGGCTCTCCGGTTCACAGAACGGATATTTGCTGTGTAAAGAGAGGGGACCATTGAATGGAAACGGGGTGCATTTAAATACGCCTGAAAAAAAGTAAAAAGATGGAGGAGGACATGCTTCATAAGACCAACTTTTGACCAAATTTGAGCGTTATAGAATCTGATACGGTAGAATCTTGCCTATCATCATTGTGCACCTTTTGAACTCCTATTTTTCTCCCGTGATTAGTGGGTAAAACTGAGGCATCATGTAACTGCTGTAGTTCCTCAAAAATCGGATTAAACTCTACGAAATCTAAGACCAATTTCTGACCACGTTGTGGCGCTAAAAAACAGCGCATTAGTGCTTTGATTTATTGGATCGCGTCGCCCACTTACGATTCGGATCTGTTCTTCTCGGAAAACAGAAAAAATAACCCTTATTTCAGCTGATCTCCTTGGATCGCTCGGGAAACGTCTCTTTGAAGTGATCAGTGACTTCTGCCGATGGAATTACCGCCACTGACCGCATCTCTACTTAGCGTTAGCTATCTTTAGACTCATTGTGACGATCGGATGAACCCCGCAGCAGCCTTCTTGATCGGTCAAAACACTCGCGACTAATTGAATCTGACAGAAGGGTGTTTCCGAACAGAGAGATAAATTCAACGGACACACGTGGAGATTGAGTCTTAGCAAAGCGGTTGAAGGAGGTTATCACTGATCAAGAACCAAGGGTGATGCATGCCTCGATAGCGCAGTAGGCAGCGCGTCAGTCTCATAATCTGAAGGTCGTGAGTTCGATCCTCACTCGGGGCAAATCTTTTTTTTTCTTAAGGGCCTTTTTGTATCTTCTTTTTCTTCACTATATCTGCTCAAGAAGCCTGCAAATATCGACAGCCAACGTACACAACAAACTAAGGACACTGAATAGAGTTACCTTTTGAAATCAAACATTATCAAGTCCATATAACGTCTACTAGACAGTTTATGATCTCTCAACTGTCTACTTTAGATCTTATCCCCTAATATATAGCACGAGGTAGTCAAGAAGCTTTGGCCAGCCAACATTTCCAATCTGAGGGTCGTGGGTTCGATCCCCACTCGAGGCAAAACTTTTTTTCTCCTTAAATACTTTGTTTTAGATCTTTTTCCTATCCACTATATCCACTCAAGAAGGCTGAAAACTGCTCAAGAAACGTGGGGTATCGGGTAGCCATTATTGAAACCCCAACATATCACGTCTAGACATTGTCTACTAGACAGTTTTCTTGTCTCTCCTCGTCCTCTCCCTCCTGCTGTCACAACACAAGTTCAAACTACGGTACTTCCCTCCACTCTGGTCAACTGTTTACCACCTCCTGCATGACTCACCGCCCTCGGCTCGCCCTCCGGACGTGTCCCAAATCCCGCTGGACTCGCAACTCTTCAGACACCATTGTTTATAGAAGCCCTAATCCGCCCTGCAACACATGTGCGCTGCAGCTGAACTTTGTTTATGCGAGCGCGAGCTCTGCAGGGCATACTATATTCGTCCTCCTCCGCGCCCCCTCCGACTGCACTTCTCCCTCTCTAGCCTGTGTAATGTTTGGAGAGGAGGGCCGTCGCCGATTGGCCCCAACCGGCGTCCGACGGCCGAAACGCGCGTTTTTGTACGCGCCGTGTCCAGCGCCCTTGAATAAATTTCCCCCCGTGGCCACTATACATAGTACATCGACTTCTTGTGGAGGGCAGTCGATTGGAACCGGGTATTAGAACGTTCAGCGTCGAAATCGAAGTTTTTTTCTCCTTAAGTACCTTGTTCTATCTCTTTTTCTGTCCAGTATTTCCGTTCAAGAAGCCTACAAAGTGCTCAAGAAGCCTGGGTAGATTGTCACCATTGGAACCCACAACATGGGAGGGTCGAAGCCCTCGAGATTCGGGGTTCAAAACTCCATCCAATCAAATCAAAGACCCAAGGGTTTGTAGGTGTGTTTACACCCCTATTTTGACAACCCTTCCCTGCGCCCAGACCGTGCATAGGTGAAGAAGCAGCGAGGGAGAGGCCGGACAGATCGGGATCGATCGATCGTAAACGCCGACGGCACTCGCTCGCAACATTCGGCGCCATCCCGCGCCATCCCCGCCACGGGTACTGTAGCCCCCTTGACTGCCCCGCGCCTCCGTCTTTCTGGAACCGCCTTCGACGGAGTGCGCCGAGTTCCCGCGACGGAGAGGCTCAGGTACTTCTCCGTCACGGTAATCCCTTTCGAGAGCGACCGTCGCCGAGTGATTAGCATGTAGGGGCCGAGGGAGGTGGGGCCCGCCGTGCCTGCTGGGCCTGCTGCCCGCGGCCGCGCCGACAGTTGGTGGGATCCGAGGGCGACGGCGGCGTTTCTCTCCCTTCTGCCGCGTTATGTCACACTCCACTACTAAACAGTGCCCGTCTGCTCCTTCCCTATTTTCAGACGCCCCCTCCGTCTGTAGTCCGCTTGGACGCGTCCCCCCGTGTCTAGTATGGTCATTCTAGGGACAGTCCTCTGGAGGCATGCAACGCGGATACGGTAGTCCTTCCGTGAGCGAGTGTACTTGTCCGACGGTGTAAAGTCTCCTCTGAGGGCGACAGGTGCGCCAAGATTAATTTCCAAGGAATTCTGGAAGGCGTCGGGGTGTCGTGGGTTTTGGTAGTAGTGCTTCCTTTGTGGATGGTATGGTCCCGAGGAGGGTGTTGTTCCTTGTTTGCGTGGTCAAAAGACTCATTTTTGTGAAGGACCTCAGCGACTGTTGTTTGTAGGTCGAAATTGGGTCATCTTCGGCCACTTAAAGTGCAATATGGACCGTATCCATAAATCATATGTACTTCTGTCATATCTACATTTCCATCTATGAGTCATATCCTGTTTTTGTGCAATTGAACTATCAACAAATATGGTTCTTTCGATGTTAGGCTAGCTACCGTATGCAGGTGGATCCATAGAATCCCATATTTTAACTTCTTTTTAAGCCTTTTATCTCCATAAGCCTACCATAATCATGAAGCAAAATGCCTCATCATATACCTAAATTATACCTATTTTTATGGTATCATATAGGCTTGTTTTCTGAGTTTTCCGCTCCTCTAACCGAATAGGATCGATAAATCTCTTTTGTTCGGATTTTGCTCTAGCGTAATCATGAAAAAAGTGCCACCGTAATTGACCTAAACGGTGCCTATTTTGACGGTTTCATATAAGCTCGTTTTCTGAGTTTCTCGCTCCTCTAACCGGATAGGATCGATAAAACTCTTTCTTCGAATTCTTCGCTACCGTATCCTTCTTCTCCTAGAACACCCCTCCATTTCCATATATGTACTTTTGTCAGATCTCTAAACAGATCTCTACCTTGTTTTTAATAATTCGCACTCTAAACAAATGTCGCTACCCCTTTATAGGTTAACTACCGTACCCCACTTCCCCCACCTCACCTCCTTCTCTCGAGCTCCCTCGTCCGAAGTCATCAATTCCACCTTGCCGAGAGAGCTCCTTAACGGCGCTTTTTACCTCTCGCTCGACAGGCTTCCTGTTGATCGGTGCGCACATCTGTTTCGAGTAAAAAGCAAAACATTTGCCGCCGCCACCGCCGCTGTTTGCGCCCTTCCCGAGCGGACGTCGCAAAAACAGAGCAACTGTTTACCGGCGAGAATCCGAATCCCCAATCCGAACCCATTCGTCTTCTGTCCTCGGAGGGAGTGCGTACGGTCGAAACTATCGGTTTTTAAAAAACAAAAGTTCAATTGGGTCAACATGGGTTGCTGATGTGGTGAGCTTATTAGTGCTTTGGTCCTGGCGCGAAAGGAACGGGTTCTTGTCTTGGCCCTTCTGTGCCTTTCTCCTTCTCTGTTTCTGCAACTTATTGGACTTTAAAAATGTTCAATTGGTCTTCAATAATAAGGCTATAATAAGGCTTTCAATTTCCCTGCGAGACCTGAGTCTTTTTTAAGCGAAAAGAGTGGCAAGATACGTGGGCAGTAAGAGTAGTATTTTTGTCGCCCAAAGTCGCCTAAACGTGTCTCATTATGCGAGCTTGGGTTACCTGTCCTATCTTCTAGCTTCAGACCCTTAAGCTCCGAGTTTCAGTTTTTCACCATTTGAGATCATTTGAGACGTTTTTTGCTTTAAACACACAAGACCGTTTAAGGATCGAGAGGAGGACATGTGTTACTCGTATACCCTAGTTTAAGCTGGTACTTTGGGCTATCGGATATTCTAGACTTCATATGGCCGTTCTTAGCGATCCACTACTTCGGTATAACTTTAAACTTGTCCAAGTATACCGCCGCTCTTTCAATACAAGCGCCTCCTGGTCGCTGTGACCTCCTCAACGACCAGACGCTTTTCTAGACATCCTCCTAGGCCAGACTAGACTCTCTCTTGTCTGAACCAGTCTTTTGTCTACCGTCTCAGACGCCTTCCCAGACTAGACATCTACCCTGTCTGGGCCTAGACCCTTCTCCCCTATCATAACAAGCACGCCGATCGCCCTCCAGTCGCCAGCTAATCGTGCTAAGTTGTTTACACCGCCGCGTCAAAGGTCAGATCGCTCGCGCGCCGCGATCTCTCACACCCGGTCGGGCAAAACGAGTGCTTGCAGGCTGGCACTCTCCGCCGTCTTGCCGCCCATCGACGACGTCTCCGATCGCCTCCGCGCCAAAGTGCACCAGAGCGGCGCTGCACTTTAAAAAAGGCGCCACGCAGCGACGACGATGAAGGCCGCGGCCGTGTGGCTCCTGCCTCTCGTCTGGGTCGCCTTCCTCGACACCGAAAGATTTCTGGTGGACGGCGCCGCCTGCAAGGGATGCGCGCCACCATGCATGTGCCCTGGCCAGAAGGGCGAACCGGTAAGGAAGACAAAGGGCTATGGAAGGGCTATGAGGGGTACTGTAGCATGGGAATGTGCAGAGGTTCCAAAGTCCACTCAAAACCACCTCCTTCAGGGTCTCAAAGGACTGATGGGAAAGATAGGAAACCCAGGAGCTCCCGGTATCGACGGCGATGAAGGCCCGCTTGGAAAACAAGGAATGCCCGGTCAAGAAGGAGACTTCGGAGACCCGGGCGTCAAGGGCATCCGTGGGCCTCAGGGCCTCCCCGGAGCCCCCGGCATGCCCGGTCGCTCGGGCATCGACGGACCTCCCGGACAGAAGGGAGTGATGGGAATCCCCGGCTGCAACGGAACCGACGTAAGATCCTACTTTTCTGGCGCTCCTCAAGCACCTCCTTCAGGGAAACCCCGGTCACCCTGGTATCGCGGGTCGCATCGGACCTCCGGGACCCGGGGGCCATGCCGGACGCCCCGGCTTGCCGGGACCTCCTGGAGAGGGCGGAATCAACTCGCCCGGACGGAAAGGAGAGAGCGGAAACCCGGGTATCCCTGGAAACCCGGGACATCCCGGAATTCCGGGTATGCCAGGCCACAAGGGCCAGAAGGGAGACAGAGGACCCTATGGACCCCTCGGATTCCCTGGACCCGAAGGACCTAAAGGACGCATGGGACAGCGAACGCCTGGAGTCAAGGGAGAGAAGGGAGGACAGGGACCTACTGGTCCTCCTGGACAGCCCGGAAACTTCGCCGGAGCTTCGGCCCCCGAGGAAACAGAAGTAATTCAAGGCCCTGCCGGACCCATGGGTAAGCAAGCTAAGAAAGCTGTAGAAACTCTACCGAAACGTTAAGGACCTAAGGGAGAGAAGGGTCGTGTCGGTCCTACAGGTCCCCAGGGACACATGGGATTCGAAGGAGCGCCTGGATACACCGGCCTCAAGGGCGAGCAGGGAGACATCGGAGAGATCGGACCCCGAGGAAAACACGGCAAGGACGGAGCCCAAGGCCCCCGTGGAGAGAAGGGCGACCTCGGCGAGCCCGGACTTCCCGGACTTGTAGGCCTCGACGGACAGAAGGGAATGGCCGGAGAGCCGGGCTACTCCGGACGTCCTGGACCCGAAGGAGACCCTGGACCAGCTGGACCGATCGGTGTAGGACGCGGAGAAGCCGGTTCCCGAGGAATCCAGGGACTTCCGGGACCCAATGGCGAGAAGGGTCTCCACGGAAAGGACGGAGAGCCAGGGCCAGTTGGTCCTCGCGGACCTCCTGGACCCCCTGGCCTGCCCGGTCTTCCTGGAACTGACGGCGCTCCTGGATATAGCGAGAAGGGAGACCGAGGAGAAGACGGACTCCCAGGATACTACGGAGACCCCGGAATCCCCGGAGAGCCTGGATTCTGTGGACTGCCCGGAGAACCCGGAGCCCCCGGAATCGACATCCAAGGACCCCCTGGTGAGCGCTCCTCCTTCTGGTGGTATCTGATGCCTCTGTTTAGGTCTTGATGGTCTGAACGGACAAGATGGATACCCCGGAATCCCCGGAGAAGTAGGAGACCCCGGCCTCCCGGGTCTGAAGGGATTCCCAGGAGAAGGAGTGGCCAAGGTCGGACCCCCTGGTCAAGTAGGCCTTATCGGACCCCCTGGAGAGAACGGCCGCATCGGAGTGCCCGGATTCCCCGGACGCCCTGGCGACCAAGGCTTTCCCGGAGACGACTGTGGCTACTGCCCCGACGGTCTTCCTGGACTGAAGGGAGAACCCGGAACGCCAGGACAAGACGGCTACCCTGGACCTCCCGGTCCCACCGGCACCCACGGCTACCCCGGCATGAAGGGTCTTCCTGGAAAGCCCGGAATCCCCGGCCCCGATGGATTCCCCGTGAGTCCAAGAAGAACCTGTTCCTTGTTAACCTGGCGTTCAGGGCATGGAAGGACTTCCCGGAATCCCCGGCTACACTGGACCTAAGGGAGAACCCGGAGACATCATCGGCCCCACGGAGAACCCCGCCGGTCTTCCTGGACCGAAGGGAGAGCACGGACCCCCTGGACTTCCTGGTCTTCCTGGACGCCCTGGCCTTGACGGCCTCCAAGGACCCCCCGGCCCCGACGGACTCGCCGGAGAACAAGGAGAAACAGGACTCCGCGGAATCGATGGAAAGCGAGGTCGCGACGGATTCGTGAGTTTCTGGATCACTGAAGCCCTACTTCAACGTTTCTTTGCAGATCGGACGCCCAGGAGCCCCTGGCCCTGTGGGAGATTCTTACCCCGGCGCCCCTGGACTTGGTGGAGAGAAGGGAGAACGCGGAAGCCCTGGATTCCCTGGCCTTCCCGGAGCCCGAGGACCCCCCGGACCCATGAGCCAGAACCTGATCAACCCGCGCCGTGGAGCGCCCGGTCTTAACGGCGCTCCTGGAGCGAAGGGTGAACGTGGAGCGGTCGGCCTTCCCGGATTCCCCGGACAGCCTGGAATCCCCGGAACTGATGGCCCCGAGGGAGACTGTGGAGACGACGGATTCCCTGGACTGAATGGAAGGGATGGAGAACGAGGAGCCCCAGGCATGCCCGGAGACGAAGGATTCCCCGGAACCCCCGGTCTCCAAGGAGAGCCTGGAGCCGACGGACTTCCTGGTCTTCCAGGAGCCGATGGAGAACCCGGCACGCCTGGAGTTGGATACCCTGGAATCGCCGGATTCCCTGGACCGAAGGGAGAAGCGGGATTCCCCGGCCTCCCTGGACGTGAAGGCTTCCCCGGACGCCCCGGCCTTCCTGGCGTTCCTGGACCTCAAGGACCTCCTGGCCAGCCGGGACGCGAAGGAATCCCTGGACTGCCTGGCATGAAGGGAGAAAGAGGTTAGGCTCTACCGTACTCCCAGAGACAACTAGGTGTTCAGGTCTCCTTGGACTCCCCGCGAAGGACGGACGTCAAGGCCCTCAAGGACCCTCTGGCTTCCCTGGAATCCCCGGATCCAAGGGAGAAGCTGGCCGCGACGGCCTTCCCGGTGTTCCCGGACACCGTGGAGAACCCGGACAACCCGGAATCCCTGGCCTTCAGGGTCGCCCTGGCGCTCCTGGAGTGCCTGGAAGGGATGGAGAACCCGGAACCATCGGATTCCCCGGACTTCACGGGCCTCAAGGAGACGACGGATTCCCCGGAGTCGATGGAATCCCTGGCGACACTGGAGACTGCGGAGCTCCCGGATCTCCCGGACTCCCTGGCTTCCCCGGAGATGAAGGTATACTGTAGTCCCCTGAAATGCATCTAGACTGATACTTCAGGATTCCCTGGCCTGAACGGTCGCGACGGCGCCCCAGGTCTTCCAGGACTGCAAGGAGAACCCGGTCTTCCCGGTTTCCGCGGAGCGCCCGGAGACCCAGGAGCCTATGCGCACCCTGGACTCCCCGGAGACGTAGGCTACCCAGGCCCCGACGGAGAACCCGGATTCGCCGGAGAGAACGGAGCGCCAGGATTGCACGGCGAACAAGGACAGCCCGGAGAAGGCATCCCTGGATCGCCCGGGCTCCCCGGTCCTCCTGGAGACGACGGATACGACGGAATCGACGGCAGAGAAGGACTCCCCGGCCTCCCTGGAATGGTCGGATTCCCTGGACCTAAGGGAGAACGCGGACTGGATGGCCTTCCCGGCATGCCCGGCCTCGACGGACGCCCCGGACTCCCCGGACTCAAGGGAGAACCGGGCCTTCCTGGACTGCCTGGATTGGATGGTCCTCAAGGACCACCTGTAAGTGGAAGATCTCCTGAGTCGGTCTTAAGAGCTTTTCAGGGCTACCAAGGAGCTCCTGGTGATAATGGATACCGCGGACTTCCCGGAGACAACGGCTACCCAGGACTGCCCGGCACTGGTGGACTCCCAGGCCTGAAGGGCGTCTCCGGATTCCCTGGAGTGCCTGGAGCCCCCGGACCCGTCGGACCTGTCGGAGAGCACGGAGACGCCGGCTTCCCCGGAGTAGAAGGTCTCCCCGGAGACCAAGGATTCCCTGGCCGCATGGGTCTTCCGGGCCTGAAGGGCGAATCAGGAAATCCTGGAGCGCCTGGATCTCCTGGACGCCCTGGACTCGATGGCTTCCCCGGAGAACAGGGAGACAACGGCCTTCCGGGTCTTCCTGGAATCGACGGCATCGGAGAACAAGGAGCGCCTGGCGACGACGGATATCCTGGCCAGCCCGGCTATCCCGGCTCCGAAGGAGTCCCAGGAGACTGCGGAGACGAAGGCCTTCCTGGAGCGCCTGGAATCCCTGGCGAGCGAGGAATGGATGGAGCCCCGGGCTACCCTGGAGAGACGGGACTTCGCGGAATCGACGGAAAGAGAGGACGCGACGGAGCGCCTGGTCTTCCTGGCCTTCCGGGACTCGACGGACAGCCCGGATTCCCCGGAGAACGCGGAATGGACGGCCTTCCTGGCTACCCTGGAATGCCCGGCTCCCCTGGATACCCTGGACAACAGGTATACGGTATTGGTCGTCCCCCATCTCATGGCGCCCCGTTCAGGGAATGCTTGGAATGCCCGGATTCCCCGGAGCCGTTGGAGACGCTGGCTTCCCTGGAGCACCCGGATTCCCGGGATTGGCTGGAGAGCGTGGAGACGACGGTCTTCCAGGCTACCCTGGACCCCCCGGCTTGGACGGACTTCCCGGTCGCATGGGACTCCCCGGCCCCGCCTCGCCCTACAACCAAGAAGAGCACTCGCCCGTCGGAGAGCCCGGAATCCCTGGTCCTCCGGGACAGAAGGGCTACCCCGGACTTCCTGGTCGTCAGGGACTTCCTGGTCCTCCTGGCCGCGCTGGCCCCGACGGATACCCTGGAGAGGCTGGCCGTCCTGGCTTCCCCGGAATCCCGGGCCTGAAGGGAGAACAAGGCTCGCCAGGACCCCAGGGAACCCAAGGAAACGACGGTCGTCCTGGACCCCCAGGCTTCGCCGGAGCTCCCGGACCCCGTGGAGGCCTCGGGCCCTCCAAGGGATTCACGTTCGCGCGCCACTCACAGACGACCGCGGTGCCGCAGTGCCCCGCCGGATCCACGCAGCTCTGGACGGGCTACTCCATGGCCCACATCCAGGGCAACGGACGCACCGCCGGCCAGGAACTCGGCTCGCCCGGCTCCTGCGTGGCCAAGTTCTCCACCGCGCCCTTCCTCTTCTGCAACATCAACCAGCAGTGCCGCTACAGCTCCCGTAACGACTATTCCTACTGGCTGACCACCAAGCAGCCCATGACCAAGATGATGAGTCCGGTGAGTCGTCTCAGGGTGAAGGAGCTGAAATGAGGACCAAAACTTGGACCAGTGGGACCAAGCTTCTGGGTCCAGCAGTTTCATGACCCTCCTTAAAGACCTTGTCTTTGGCTAGATTACTACGGCGAGTGACCGGCCACGTTCTTTTCGAAAGAAATTCGGCTCCCAAGGCGCAGCTGTCGCCCTCTTTTCCATCGGCACGTCGCTTTACACCGACGCTTCGGCCAAAGCTCACACTTGTGTGCCGCCTGTGTTAATGTCCGAAGCCAAGCCTACTTCAGAACAGGCTAAGAATTTGACATCTTTTGGAAAGCAAAGAAGCAGTCCGGGAATCTCGAGTGCAGTATTCCCATCCTCGCTGACCGCATAGAGTTTCTTGCAGGCCTTGTGGTGGGGAAATGGTTAAAGTAGCAAATAAAGAAGTGTTTTTTGAGAGTTGTAGAGGGATCTCATTGTCATTTACTGGTCAGTAAAACTTATAAAATTCTTACCATCGGCCCTCTTTACCTTCAAATGTTTGAAACCTATTCCAGCCCCCCCCCCCTCTAAAAGCAGAGCCATCTCTTATTCCTAGCTCAAAATGAATCTTCAGTTCCAGAGCTGACAGCTCTGGCCCATATCTACCCTCTTCCAAAGCCCTATCTGTAAAAGAAACACATTTTATCTACCTTATAGGATGGGAAATGGGCACCTTATCAACAGAAGGCCAAATGAAACTGGAAATGGAAATGAAATGAAGCCTGTTCATGGTCACATATGAAACTACTCCTCTATCTAGATCCTAACCCTCCCATTCCAGGTCACCGGCCGCGCCGTAGAACCCTACATCTCGCGCTGCGTCGTTTGTGAGAGTCCCACGCCGGTGCTGGCGGTGCACTCCCAAGACACCGCCGTTCCCGAGTGTCCGCGCGGATGGCACCCCGTCTACCCCGGCTACAGTTTCATGATGGTGAGTTGGCTCCACGGGGACGTCTCCTAGCCGGGTCCCTTTCAGGCGACCGCCGCCGGAGCCGAAGGCACGGGCCAGAACCTGCAGTCGCCCGGCAGCTGCCTCGAGCAGTTCATCAGCGTTCCAGTCTTCGAGTGTCACGGCCGCGGCACCTGCAACCACTACAACACGAACCACGGCTTCTGGCTCGTCTCCGTTGACAAGGTACCGTAGTAGGGCACCCAAGCACCAGCACTAACCCACCCTCTTCAGCACAACATGTTCCGGAAACCGATGGGCGAGACGCTGAAGGCCGGCGCGCCAGAAGGTCGCGTCTCGCGCTGCAACGTCTGCTTGAAAGACGCGCCGCGCTACTGATCCCTCCAACTGCCCCCCTCTACCGTAACTCACTGCCCCCAACGGTTCAGTGTCGGGGTCTTTCAGCATCTCAACTCTGCCAATGGACTAAAGCTTTATTCTCTCTCGTAACTCCTCCTCCTTCTCCTCTCATTGTTATATTTATCATGATGAACCGTGACGAAATAAACCTTCTTGAAAGTAGCGAGGGACGAGCAGCGGCGCTGTAAAGTTGTTTGTTGATTTGCAGCGGCGCGGAAATATGATAAGCTCATTGCTATACGCACGTCAAGGAGGTGATGGCCGCTTGGACGGTCCTCCGAGTCGCCGCGCTCCTTGTCATCTTCTGTGGGTGCTCCGCGCCCCTCAGCGCGCCTTTCAACAAGGCCTTGCAGCGCTTCATCGACCGTTACATGGATACGGTAGGCGGGGTACGGTAGTGGGGTGGCAATACGGTAGCTTCCTCGTAGAAACTCACCGATTCCGAGGACAATTTCATCCCGGAGCGGCTGAAGATGGTCATCACGGAAGCGATGACTCAGCAGGATAGTCCACGAGGAGCCAAGTTGCCGAGGAATGTCACGGCGAAGGTGACTTTCACCTTCGTCGAAGGAGGTGAGCATTGCCTTAGCCTTCGTGGAGGGTCTTATGGAGTCAGAAGCGCCGTTTTCCTTAGCTTTGAGGTTATGGTAGTGGACCAGAGAAAAAGGAATCTTTAAACGTGCAGAACACGTTCGAGAATGTTGCATTGCCTTTCTCTGTCTTCTCTGGACTCTCTCCATCACACCGCTCTTCCGAGACGGTCGCTCCAGAGTGACCCCGGCGCCGGTCGGGCGTCTCGTCAGCTTTGCGCAGAGGCGATAACGTGACCAATGAGGCTCAGCCGAGGTGCGTTTATTGCTGGTTGAAAACTTTCACCCAATTGCCCGCCACAGTCTCTGAAACACGAGTACTGTAGGCAATTTTTGGAAACCCTCAGGGGTTAATAATGGTCTTGGAAGAAGCGCTGGGTTGCTTGCCAAAGTGAAGGACACAGAAAACCACCTTTCTCGAGTTCCTTCTTGGTCCTCCAAAATACAGCATGGACTGCTTGACCTTCTTAAAGCTGTTGTCACATCCCCAGAATTCAAACTACTTTTTTTTACACCGACCAGCGTGCACTTTCCAGTGAAAGAGCGAGGCAACCAACTGTTCGGCTTCTGCGGCGGTCTAGCGGACGACTTCTTCACGCGCATCCCACGGTATCTCCGCAACGCGGTCACTCTGACGCCCGAGGGGGCCGACGAGGAGCACGACATCCTCAAGTAAGTCCGCACCTTTGGCAGTCCTAAGCGCCCATCCAAGGACGGTCCTTTCGATCCCTTCGGTGTGGCTCCACCCTCGCTTCGACGAAACCAAAGTGCAGCTTCTTCGCTGCGTGAAGATGCGCCATAACCAGTCGGAGTTCCTCGAGTCGGAACGCATCAACGCCACGTTCTTCGAGACCGTAGGCAACTTCGCCGAGGTGGAACTGGTGCCTCCGCCTCCCAACGCCTCCTTCAGCTCCATCCTCATCCTCCTGGACAACCGATGGAACAAGTTCCAGCTTAAGGAGGAGGACGGCAGTGTAAATGTGCAGATGGACATTGTTAAGGTCTACCGTAGGAGCCAGAAGACCAAGCAGTGCAACATGTATCTCGGCAGGTACACTTGCACTAGGAAACACTCTTTAGGGAGAAAGAGTCTCGGGGAACATCTAGAGATCTAAAATAACCTCATGACAATCCTTCAGCGATCAACCCTGCTGCCTCTGGCCAGTGAAAGTCCATGGTTTCGTCTTCCGACGCTGTGCTGGACACGTAGACGGGGTGGACTGCACGATGACGGAGTACGAACCCAACTTGATCTACGACAAGGACGGAAAAGTCAGCCACGGCTCTAGAACAATCCTATCCCTCCTGAATTTAGGGAGTTCTGCATAAGGACGCCAAGAAATGCGAGATCAAACAGGACTCGAGGAAACAACAAACAAAATCAACAACAGTCAACTAGTGATAACAACGCGACTCAATTGTCCAGCTCGTTCCTAGTGGTGTGCTTGTAGTACCTCTTCTTCATCGTTACGAAGTCGACCTTGTTGTACAGGTGGGACATGAGGTCCTTGTCACGATCCGATCGCGATCTCGTTGTGTCCGTCTTCACCCATATCCAGTAGGGAGCCTCTTTGTGTGCCTTAATAAACGTTGTTGCTCTGTCTCCGGGAGAGTGAGTACCTGACAAGCCATGTAGTTCTGCGACAAGTTGATGTCCTCACATCGGGACAGGACATTCACCTTCTTGAGCTCCTTCAGTGATACCGGAGTCAACAGGTAGAAGCGTCGCTTCTCGACGTCCACTGCTCGGACCAACCCGTATCCGATACACTTCAGCCATTCGATGGGCTGTCCTCCTTCGCCAACCACTCGGTACGGCAACTTCTCGTTGTCCATGAGTCTCCGGACACCCTTCTAAAACCAGGGGATACGGTAATCTTGAGTGAGAACCAATCGCAGTACCTTCTCCATCGAGCACAAGGCTACGAACGTCTGGTTGAAGGCGCCCAGATACATATTATCTGGAAGCCTAGTAGTTCCCACCGAGAGATGCAGGATCATATTCGAGAATCCAACTTCGTACGGCCGCATGGTGGCGAAAACAGGACCCAGAGCGCTCATGTAGGCTGTGCACTGAAGACTGCGCATGGAAGAAGCGCTGAGCTGCGGAGGACGATCTGCGGGGTACTGGTCTCCGAGATTTCTATGCACGAAGGGCTCGAAGATTTTCAGGCTGCTTCGAGTGACATCAGATTGTCGAGGCTGAAAAATGCTTTGCCATTAGAAGTCCTTAAGATAAAATTTAAACCTTACATGATAATTTTGAAACTTCTGGGAACGTAGATTGAACATGTAGTCGGGGAGGACCACATCCAGGATGGCGTTGATGTAATGGACTCCGCTATCTGGAAGCGACCCCTTTGAAACCACTACAATGGAGACTCCTTACCTTCGATCCATCCCGGTGTGTTCACAATCAGATGGTTGCCAGGTTCCAGACTACGGTAGATCTTCATGAGACGTTCAATTCTAATCGCGTATTCCTTTGGGTCGATTCTTGACAGGTCAATCGTTCCGATGAAGATGGAATTGGAGAACTCCAGCTGCTGGAACGCAAATGATGCACCCAGTAGCGGGTAGTCGACCTTATGGAGGCCAATGGAGCCAGGCGGTCCAAACAGGGGCTGGCCGACGTCCAAGTCCAAGACGTATACATTGTCCGACCTCCTGCAAAGAGCGGATTAGAATCAAGAGGCTCAAGGGTTTGCCGCTCACTGGTTCCTCCGGATGTTCGCCAGATGCCTGGTGAGAGAAGACTTGCCGACACCCTTATTTCCTAGCACTATTGTGACCTGATTCCTATCGATGTGCTCGTTGACTTCTCGGTCCCATTCCTTTATGGGAGATTCCACGGAGTTACTGTACAAACAGCTCAGTTGCTTCTTGGAGAACGCGTACGAGCCCATGACTTTTCCGTAGTGGGAAATCACGGGAAGCATCGAGTACTGAAATCATCATTAGATTCAACAATGACCTTTAATTGTGAACTTCTTACATAGCCAACGGTTTGGCAGAATGTTCTGAAGATATAGTCCGGGTCCTCGTCATCGATCCTGCCTTCGATCACGACTACTGCTTTGTTGCAGTGGTAGGCGGTGACGATTTGCTGTGCGTCCGCGGCACACTGGGCCAGGCGCCACTTGAGGCGCTGCACGTTGGGGGACTTGTTTTGGCATCCCTGTTTGTGCTTTATAATTCCCTAAAAAGATGGTTTCGATGATTAAACTCGTATTTCGAAAATCAATTAACAAGAGGAGAGCATAACGTCATGTTTGTTCCCTTCTTCGCGTAAACTTTTGCTCGATCTAATAATTTAGGAAGATAAGCCGCAACTCACGGGCATTTCCATGTTGTACGGGAAGCACGCGTCCTCCCAGCGGTCAGCGCCAAAATTTCCGGCCTCCAGAACCACTTCGTTGATCGTCGCAGTGCCAAACAAGCACTGGACCCGGAATCGTCCGAAGACGAATATCGGCGAGTGGTCCACGAGCAGTATCTGCCGATACTTCTTGTCGCCTTGGAAGATGCACCTGAAGGAAATGCATTTCGTAAGTTGAAAGTAGAGGACAACTTACGCCTGGGTTCGTTCCCAGTAACCCAGGTCGTCGGCCATTTCGGACGGAGTAACTGGCGCTACAGAACTGAAAAGAAAAAACGCTACAAAGCGGAAAGATAGAAGGAGATAGGAAAGAATCTATTCCTCGCACGTGCAGGCAGTACCTCGGCTCGGGAGTCGGCTCGTCGGCGTCCAAAACCTCGACAAGTGTCTCCGCAGACTTGACAGTCTCATGACTCGGTCGCGCTTCGCCTTCGCTGTCGGAGACATCGGCAACGAACAAGGAAACGCCAGGTCCCGTACCGGTCGCCGCACGTTTGCCCGCCTTGTTCCGGTTGTTGCGCTTCCGATTTTTCTTCCGATTCTTGGCGATCGGCTTGCCGACCATTTTGAGTTTGACTGGAAGTAGGGAATTGTTGCTTGACTTGGTTGCGCAAGTGGAGGTGTACACGGCGCGTCGCAAGAAGATCGGTTTACAATTTGGCTATTTTTAAGGTGTGAGATTCGCAGTTTGATGCGGTTCTCTTTGTTGTTAGGAGGACGCAGACAGTCGTTGTCTGGATTTAGAAGCAGGGACAGCCTGAAAGAAGGCCAGCGCGTCTCGTCAAATTATCTGAGACTGCATCGAATCACGCTTGCGACTGAAAAAAAGGAATTGCATCGCTTGGGGAAGTGCGGGGACAAGACAGAGTCTTTCACGTTGGATTCATCGAAATTCTGCAAGTATGTGGATTTTCCTGTGTTAGTAGAAGGTTCTTGGCTATTACGTGAGGACCTAGACATAAGTTGTCTGAATCTGCAGTCTGTCTAAGCAGAAGAGACAGACTGGAAGAAGGTGCGTCTCATAGAAGCATAGACACATGTTGAGACAAGACAGCAGCCATTCGTCTCTTCGACAATAGTCCGTCTGAATTTTGCTGAATCGTTTTTGTCCTAGCACTAGATATTTAGGGGCGTTACTCCTGTATCTCTGAAGACTGGAATGATAGTAAATCTTGGTTTTATTAGGATTTTCTATATATTTTCTAAGGTATTTGCAGTGATTGTCTTGATAGCCGAAATCTTGATATTCATTTCTTCCAACAGATACTTGTAATCTCGAAGATAACGGGGCCACGCGCTCGTCTAAATATGAGTTCCACGCCGCGACCCCATAACTTTTGTAAAAATAAGGATAGAAATCAGAGCCTCCAAAAGTAAGCAAGAACCTAACAAGACCTCTGCGATCTGTAATCTGTTCAGTTCAGTTCTCTTCTCCTTCCGCCCGCCTTTGATCGACGGCGATGCAGCTGACCTTGCGATCTTACGCTGGTCGAGTTGCGAAATAGCGATTGCTGGACTTTAAAGCGTTATTCCTCCTGTTTAAGATCATTTCCCTTCGACTTGTAGCACGTGGTTTTCAAGTTTCGCCTATTCATATCCCGTTCTTCTTTCAGATTCCAGCTCAAGTACAAACCCCAGATGGCAGCTACGGGGCAAGAAGTCGAGATAACATTCAGGGATCGATCGTCCTCATCGAGCAACGGAGAACCCTCGCGGATCCCAGGGCGCGTTCTTCACTTCTCTGTGGAAGTCGCCAAAGAAGACACGGTCGCCTCCATCGCCTCCAAAGTGGCCGAGCGGACAGGGCACTCTCCCAGCGAGATCCGTCTTCTCCTCTGTGGCCGAGAACTCAACGGATCGGCAACTCTTGAGTCACTTATGCTCAGCTCCCAAACTGCACTCCTTGCTCTAGCGGTGGATGCTGACTACAAGAAACGCCCGAAAGCGAAGTCGAGTGGCTCCAGCCTCAAATCGTTCCACGTCTACTGTAAGGGGTGCGAGCGAGTGGCTCCGGGGAAACTCAGGATGTATTGTGACCAGTGTGGCTCGGCAGCGGTCGTCGCCAGGAAGGAGCCTAACGGGTGGTCCGACGTTCTCTTCAGCAAGCGGATTCCGATTTACTGCGCGGACTGTGAAGGCGAACAGTGCCACGCGAGGTTCGCCTTTAAGTGCGTCGAGTGTCAAGAAGTAAGCTTTTCTTTGCCCTTGTTGTGTGAAGGGCTTAGTTCAAGTTAGTTCAATCAATCTTTAGTAATTTTCCTATTCTTAGCTAGCGGTGATTCTCCGCCATCTTCGTCCGAACCGCGACCAGGAGAAGTGCGTCATTTGCGGCGAAGCAGAAGACGAGTCCGTCGTTGCTGACCTCGGATGCCACCATCCCACATGCCTTCCCTGCTTCGAGGCCTACCTCGTCACCACGTTCGAGCAGTCCCGCTTCTCGATGAAGCCTCCACACGGATACACAGTCAACTGTCCCGTCTACGGGTGCGACTTCTGGATCACCGACGCTCACCACTTCCACCTACTTGGTTCGGAAGCCTACGACAAGTATCAGACGAACGCGGCCGAGAAGTTCGTCGCCATGCAAGAGGAGGGCCACTTCTGTCCACGTCCCGAGTGCGGCGCCGCCTTCATGGTCCAGCCCTGGGAGGAGGACGACCGCCTGGTGCTCTGTCCCAAGTGCTCCCGCACCTTCTGCTCAACCTGTCGGAATCCGGAGCGCTGTCTATGTGGGGATACGGTAGGCGGTCAGTCCCCCGTGTTTCCACTAACTTCAGAGGTTTTTTGAAGGAGGACGAGACGCAGAAAGCCATCCGAACCATCAGTAAGCAATGTCCAAAGTGTTCTGTCAACACCGAAAGGAACGGAGGCTGTTCTCACATCCACTGCACCCAGTGCGGCGCAGACTGGTGCTTCTTGTGCGTGAAGCCTTGGAGCGACGACTGCCAGTGGGATCACTGGTTCTCTTAAACTCAGTAGACTGACTGTCTAGACTGTATTTGCACATTGTCTAATCGTCTCGTCTCATTGTTAGCATGCTGGTCACATTCTACAAGGCGATTTAAGGAATGGACGGACCATAGATTGCACATAAATAAGTGTGAATACGTCTGAGGACTACCATCTCCAATTGGGTCGACCATCCGCACATAAAGGTTTTATGATCTGCCAACAAAACAACTTCAACAACAACTTTAACAATGAACAAGGGTTTTAACAATAAATGACCAAAACTCACTGACCGGCCTTCTTGGGTTTGGCGGCGGCCCTCGCTGCGGACATGGCCGACAGTATCTCACGCTTCCGGTGCAGCGAGTTGACTTCTCGCTTCTTCTTTTCGATTCCGTGCTTGATCTTGTGGTACACACGGCGGTGCTTCTTGGCGATCATCATTTCACGCAGTTTGAGACCCTGCGTGGTGTCGTTCTGTGCGAGTTGGGCGTTCGGCTGCCATGTCGTTCCGAGTTCGACACGCATGCCCTCGGGCTCTTCCTTCTTCTTCTTCTCCTTCTTGGGGAGCACCTTCGCCACCTTCTTGGCAGGTTCCTTCACTTCGCCGAGCAGCTTCTCCACATCTGAATAGAGAACTTTGAAAAAATTGAAGGGACAAATATGTTTACCATGTCCGTCCTGCTTGAGTTGCTCAATGCGCTCAGCGGGAATGTAGTCTCCTGCCTTCTCCTCAACAAAAGGCGAAAGATGAGGAGGAAGGGTTTCGCCGGGGAGGTACTTGGAGATTGGCAAGAGTCTGCGGGCGTTCACGCAGTCGAAGACCCACTGGGGTTGGATGTATGCTCTGAAGATATCTCTCATAGAAGCTCTCTCAAAGATTTTGCATACCTCGACAGGTTTCCATTGACAAGTGGCCGATCGATGATGTGATGAGTGATGCGAGGGTCACTCTCACTGTATGCTACCCCGGGACAAAACTCCCAGGACACAGTACCTCCGCACGAGCGGATGGCGAAGGTGAGCGCCTCCTTGGGGCACTCGCGGTTGATGAAGAAGCGGCACTTGGAGAAGAGAGTGCGAAGAGCCTCGGCGGATCGGAGCTTCTCGGCCAACGCATCCTCGGTCTCGCCGTCAGTGAACGTGTCAATAGTCGGCTTCTCTTCGCTGTCCGCTGTACGCGCCAAAGGTCGCGCAAGACTGAAGACCTGATCTTGCACTGTCTCTCCTTCTTCGTTCGTGCTCTCCTCAACTCCGGTTTGGATTTGGGGAGGGTAGTAGAGTCCGAGCTGCTTGTACAGACGGAAGTTGACAAACCGCAGTAGGGTGATGTAGAACTCGGCGAAGTTGGCCATCACTGAGAGATCGACACCTCCAAGACGTCCAAGGGATCGCTCGTGTCCAACGAGCCAAGTGATCTTCTCGCCCATGATCTCAGCTTGGTAGTAGATACCTTTGATCGAAATGAAGGACTGAAACGTGGCGTTAACGCTGGGCGAAGGGCTCACTGACCAACCTTAATCAATGAATGGGACTCAATAACGTAATGCATGAATTCAGCGGTCAGACGACGGCATTCCTGGACAAGCGAAGGCTTCACGATCTTCGTGTGTGGCAGAACAGCGAAGGCGAACATGACGCAGAGGGCGTCGTCGAGATCACGGAGGGCCGAAGAAAACGTCGGGAATCTAAAGTAGCGAGGTCAAGAGGGACCGCGAGCTCTAGACACACCTCTCCTTCACCAGATGATCCAGGTTCAGCTCTTCCTTGCTGTCGTACAAGTTCCGCACACGGAGGGTATCTTTCTTCGCCTTCGCATGCTTCAACTGCGCCAGGAACGTCTTGTACTCGCGGAACTTGTTGATGATCGGCTCGGCGGAGAGGTAGTTGATGTCCTTGGCGTAGTAGTAGATCTTGTTCTGAGTACTGCCCTTGTTCGCCTTCTTCTTGTGGATTGGCTCGCGCGGGAAGATGCCCTTCAGAATGCACAGGCGTTTGAAATCCTTCAAGCTCAGTTGCAGCTTGCGGATCGCCTGTGTCCGGCTGACGAAGTTCGTCGCCGTTCCCGTGGAGAACTTCTTCTTTATGCGCATCTTGGAGCCCTCGTAAAGGTTTCAAAAACCTGAAGACTACAGTTGAAAAGATTGTAGCGCAGGTGTGAAGTGATTGCACGGGAGAAGTCACTAGTCGCGGGGTTACTGGATTTGGCCACGAAGTGAGGATGCGAAGAGAACTTTTGCCCGAAAATGTCATAAAACGATCAGGAGCCTGTGAAGAAATCAATTTCGATAATCGCGCGCGAAATTGTTTAGATATGGGATTTTCTGGTTCCAAGCATCGAAAAGCCGCACCAAACAAACCGGAGACAAAAACAGAAACCAAGCGCCTTTCAGAAGAATATAATGCATCAACGAGCGCCAAAGCGCGAAGGTCGAAAGAAGCGATCGCACCGAACTGACGATATTTCCCGATCGCCAAAGATTCAAATTCCTGACGAAGACCGTACTGAGTAACACAAAGCTCGCCTAGAACGGTTTTGTAGACAGACAAAATCCTCACAGACGCCGCATTGGGATTTTGCCGGCTTCTTCGAAGATCGTTGCGACGGCGCGCGTGAATCGTGTCGCGCCGCGAACATCCGTACTTTATTGTACCGTAGTCTTAACAGCCATTTGAGTTCCTGGCTCCTGAACGGAATATTCGCATTTTGGGAATTGAGCAGACGTTCAAGTGAACTGCAGGATTTTTGCTTTTGGCGTTACGATGGTCAGTGGGATATGACGTTTTTCACGTTCAGGTTCGGATTCTTGTGAATTTTTCGAGTTCCTAGTGATTAAGTAGCCTGAATTTCCGTGTTTCCCTGCGCGAACCAGTTGTGTGCCTTCCACGCATCGTTTTTATTTCCAGGTATAAACGCACGGCCATGAAGTTGATCGAATCGCACGACACGGTCGTTTTCCCCGAAGATGTGACATTCACCGTCAACAAGAGAGTTGTTACCGTGAAGGGACCTCGCGGATCCCTGAAGCGTGACTTCCGTCACCTGCACATGGAGATGGAGCGCATCGGAAAGAGCACCCTCCGTGTTCGCAAGTGGGCCGGTACCCGCAAGCAGCTCGCCGCCATCCGCACTGTCTGCTCCCACGTCAAGAACATGATCAAGGGCGTTACCCTCGGATTCCGCTACAAGATGCGATCGGTCTACGCTCATTTCCCCATCAACATCTCTCTTCATGAGAACAACACCCTCGTTGAGGTAAGCAGAAGTCTGTGTAGTCTTAAAGCCTCTCAAACACAAGGATCCTGCATTATCTGGTTTGGTCCTTTCACAGAGAAGGCAGAGTATATAAGTCCATCTATATAGTTCTCGGAGATCGCTGACCGACTTTGAGTCTTCCGCCAGATGGAACATTCCTTGTTTTGAGTATTTACCCTTCATGTGCTTCTGCCTTGGTGCTTACTTTACTGTTGCAGATCCGTAACTTCCTTGGTGAGAAGATCATCCGCAAGGTTGCCCTTCCCGGAGGAGTCACCGCGATTATGTCCACCAAGCAGAAGGATGAACTGATCGTTGACGGAAACGACATCGAACTCGTCTCTCAAGCCGGTAGGTTTAAGTCCTTTATACTAAAGACTGCACCGCCTCTCTTTTATTGCAAAAAGATTTACGTTCGCTGCGTAATTCTTCTTTTGAGAGAAGGTAGATTATACAAATCACGTATATAGTCCTTGCAAGTGTAGACCGCTAGCAAGTCTTCCGCCATGTGATACAAGCCGCAAGAGAAGATGTAATTCTCTTTCTTCCTCCTCTTTTCAAAATCTAAGATGTTGTTTTTCAGCTGCCCGCATCCAGCAGTCCACCACCGTGAAAAACAAGGACATCCGTAAGTTCCTGGATGGTGTTTACGTGAGCGAGAAGACTACCATCGTTGAAGAATAAGCAGCCTGTTATTGTTATATGTTGTTTGTTGATAACATAATCCAGAATAAAAGGATTTGTTTTGACTATACTTAAGAAGTTTCTTGTTAAACCGCTTGCCTGCATTGTTGGCTTGGCGCACATCTTGAGGTGTCGAATGGGCTTTAAAGCTTTATTGAAACTCGAAGCATTTGATTTGATCGTCACTGGGCAGCCCGGGGAGTGTGCGTGAAGAAGACGTCTTCGTAGCGCTTGCGAAGCGCGGCTTCCATCTCCGCCACGTGCTCCTCGTTTCTTGTCTCCGCGACCACCTTGACGCGGACGGAGAAGATGTCCTGGCGAATCCAAGCCCTCTCCTACAAGCAGAGTCAACGCCGTCTTCTAGCAACTCCTACCTGGAACATGTCCTTGATGCTGGCTCCACAAGAGGCGATGATGGAGGCGAGCTCGGCGATGCCTCCAGGACGGTCGGAGACGACGACGCTGAAGCGCGTAAGGCGGCTGTCGAAGACCAGTCCCCTGTCGATGGAACGTCCCAAGCAGGTCGTGTCGATGTTGCCCCCGGAGAGGATGGTCACGACGCGTTTTCCCACGAGCTCCGGGAGTTGCCCTGAAACGCTCTGGTTCGTTCCATCTTATCAGCTTCTCCGACCCACCCGATAGAAGCGCAGCCACTCCGACGGCGCCTGCTCCTTCTACGACGACCTTCTCCCACTCGACGAGGCGTAGAATGGCGAGTGCGATGCTCTCCTCCGTTACCGTGACCATCTTGTCCACGCGGTCCTTAGCGCTGTGGAACGCGTTCACTCCGACCAGAGGGACGGCCAGGCCGTCCGCCAACGTCGGGAGACTCTTCGTCAGCACGGGCTCTCCCTTCTCCAGCGACCTCTGCAATGGCCATCATTCCCTACACGACCACCTTCTACGCCTACCGTAAACGCTGTGCACTTCTCCGACTCGACTCCTATGACTTGGACATTCGGGTAGAGCGTCTTGACGACGGTGGCCATGCCGGCGATGAGACCTCCGCCGCCGACGGGAATCACGAGGGCGTCGGCATGCTTCACCTGGTCGAAGATCTCCAGGGCGATGGTTCCAGTGCCAGCGAGGACGTCCACGTGATCGTAGCCGTTGATGTACTTCCCTCGGTTCTGGTGCGCCATCTGTAGGGCGATCTCCCGTGCGACTGTGATGTCCTTCCCCTGAAGAGGCCTGTAGAAGGGAGATTCTATCTCCGGACCCACCTCGACGCGGATGTTGGCCCCGAGCTTCGTGCACAAGTCGATCTTCATAAGAGGCGCGTGGCGCGGCATCACCACGGTCACCGGGATGCCCAGCTGCTTGCCGTGGTAGCTGAGTGCGAGCGCGTGGTTCCCGGCCGAGGCGGCGAAGACGCCCGCCTTCCGCTCGGCCTCGGACAGCCGAAGCAGCGAGAAGCGACCTCCGCGTTCCTTGAAACTGCCGGTCTCCTGGTTGAGTTCCATCTTCAGGAAGAGTTCCATGCCCAGGCGGGAGGAGAGTTTCCGCGACTGTCGACACTCGGTGCGCAAGATGCCGTCCTGGATACGGTAGGCGGCTGCCGAGATGAGCGCGAAGTCGACCTTCTGTGGATTCTGCGGGTCGCAGCACGGGTCCATCAGCCGTCCCGTGGTCGCTTCGGCGCTTATACTAGGAGTGGAGGAGGCGCCGGAGTTCCATCGCCGGAGAGGAACTAAACTACGATAAGAAGGTAAGGGGTATTAAATAAAGAGGCATTGAAGGAAACTACGGTACCCACTAGAGTTGGAAATCAAGACGGTTTTAAGGCCTAAGTACGTTGTGCTTTTACTAGAGTTATCGGTAATCGAAATGAGAAGATGGACGATAAAGAAAGTGGGAGGTCTGGCAATTTCTCATTTTCAAGCACCAACTTTGAGAAACACTGACCGTTGCGTAGAAGAGCCTTGCGGAAGAGCATCGTCGTTAGCGACCAGTTCTGATTCGCGCAGAAGCCGAAGTGAACCCAGAGCCTCACAGAGACTGCAGACGGGGTGAGACAATGGAGAGTCGTAGAGACTCCAGTGTATCAGGAGCAGAGGTGGGACCAACAATGAGCATCACCGTCCTTTAAGTAGCGCTGACGTTGCTTGTTTCGCTTTAAGGTTTTCGTGGAGATTTGACTTCTCTTTAAGTATGTGGAAAGCGAAGCAGCCTTCACTTGAATTGTGTCGAGAGGCACCGAGGCGAGACAAATATTTATGGCATGATGAAAAAACATGGGAAAGTAAGAAATATGCGCCCATTGGTGACATGGGACCTCCTAGAGTCGCAACGATCCGAAGAGAAGCTCCAGCTTCCAGTCGTCCACGGTCTGAAAGGCTGTTATAGAAGAAGATGGGATAGTGCACAAACCTCTGGGTCGATGGAAGTGATCGAGATGCGCTCTACACTCCTATCGGGGTATTCTGCCTGGACGATCACGCAGCGAGCATTGGCGGTAGGATGAACAACGCTTCGGACTGGTGAAGGCGCAGCTGAGACCTCGATCTTCGTCTGTCCATTGAGAAGAGTCTTGCCACTCCCTCTCTTCCAGAGGGAGATGATAGCTTCAAGTTTCAAAAAATTTTCGCGCTAAACATATAGAAACTATACGTAGTCACCAAGTAGTCACCAAACCTGGACGCGGACTTCAAACATGTCGTAACGCTGTTTCACCTCGAGATTCAGAAACTTCAAGGGATGGTCAAGCGACAAAACAGAATAAAACGCTTTATCCGTCCATGGCTTGTACTTCTTCTCAAACTTGTCCCGGTCCTCCTTCGATTTCAACGTGAAGAAGAAACGCCTATCCCCTCGGTAGGCATAGAAGCCGTTTCCTTTCTTCCACTTGTCGATCACCGAATCAATCCACTGGAAATCAACCGGGGAGTGCTAAAAGGAGACTATTATCTCAAGAAGCGAAGAGGAGACACTTACCCAGGGCTGGAACTTGACAACGCGGACCCCGAACACGGAGAACAAGAGGGAAGAACGTCTTGAGGGATGCGGTAGATAGCGAGTATCACTTAGTCCCACGGCGCGATCGTACGTCTCTTCGATCCCATCCAAGAGGGCAATATCAATTTGATCCCAAAAAATCTGTTTTTCATCGAAAGTTCCATCAGATTTGCGCCAATTCTCGATTATGGACACGATGTCATAGGATCCGAAGCGCATTCTACCGAGTTCAAGCTCCAGAGGTCTTCCTCTCCTTCTTCCAAACACTGATGCGATAGCCTCTGACATCTTCTGTGGGACTCTAGAGAGATAGTGTCCTGTGAGACGCAGATACTCCAAGAAGACTGCTTCGTTGATGGACGCGACGACGAAGTCTTCGACTGCACCAAGAGTGTCATGTCCTGACTCGCAAAGTTCCACTTTGACGAAGCCCTTCTGCGCTGCTTGGAGCAGCTTCCAGCAGAAATTGCCCGATTCGCGGTATAAGGGGAGGTCGAATTGGAGTGTGCCACGCGCGCTTTTGTCCACGGGAAGGCTCACCACGCGGAGTGCTAGTTCCATGTCGCATTCTTCTAACGGATTACGATAAATTGTGGTTGTGATGGCGAGATTCCGAATCCAGGCGTAGCGCCACTGGGTGAAGTCCCACGGTTCCGGGACTCCATCGGGGAGACTCTTCATCATCGAAAGGAGCATCTTCGGCTCTGGTGGTGCTTCGTTCTCTTTGAACGAGCCAGACAAACTGCGAAGAAAACGAGAAGAAACACACGCACGAACATCAAGGAGGAAGCGATTCTCGAGCTGATCTTCGGCGGCGATGCTCCAGTTCTCCAGCTCCGGACTTCTCGATGCCACTCTGGCGATGGTCTCGACGTCCGAGCGAGGCAGGTAGCTCACGACTTCCTCGACGAGGTCGTAAAGCAGGTGCTCCATGAAGGAGATTCTGAAAGTGAGCAACATGCATGTAGTAAACCGGGGATAAGCCATGAGGAGCGAACGCCAAGTACGATACAAACACGAAGGAGACAAGGATTCGGCGACCTCTCTTGTTCACATGGCTATTCGGACAAGTCAGGAGATAAAATCGGACTCTTCTGTGAGCATATAAGCCGAGCGTAAAGTGTAAAGTCACCGAGGCAGCTCCTAGAGAGAAGTCAGGATGGCTTGGACTCTCCTACAGGGACGGTAGGCAAGTGTTCGGTGCGTGACACAATGAAGACTGCTCCGCTTTCGTATCGAGAGCAGAGGTGGGACTGACAATGATCCGAGCATCTGAAAAGGGGGTTGGTGGTCATGGTTTTGATCCTGGTTTCAGGTGTCAACGGTTTACGAAGACGATGCACAACTCAGAAGAGAGACTTCGAACTCCACCCCGTCATTCGTCCTTCTTGTCGCACCAGGGTCGTGTCACACACCGAACACGTGCTTACCGTCCTTTTGGGAACCTTGACGTTGTTTGTTTGGCTTCTTCGTAAGAAGTCGCCTGGGCATCCTTGGTCATATGGGAAGCAGCACCGTTTTTTCCAATTGTCTTGTGTGCCCTTGTCTTATCTACTGTCGAATGCTTGTTTCCTTCGTGGGTATATCGTCCTTAAACTTTGATATCCTTCGTATATCAGCCGTGGATTAGATACTTATTCTTTAACTTCAGAATCTCCTTCATGGACCACCTGCCTTACGACCTCGTGGATGAAGTCGTGAGCTACCTTTCTCGCTCGGACGTCGAGACCATCGCCCGAGTGGCATCAAGAAGACCAGCACTGAAGAACTGGAGCATCGCCGCCGAAGACCAGCTGAAGAATCGTTTTCTCCTAGATGTTCAAGCTTATGTCAAGGAAACCCCCAAAAAGGGCGGCAAACAAGTAGGACATGGAATCCTGCTATCGGTCGAAAAGTGTCTTCCCAACGGACAGAAGGAAGAATGGAATTTCACTCAATGGCGCTACGCTTGGATTCGGAATGTGGCCGTTCGGAGTGACACCTACTACAGCAATGGCTTGTCCAATGAAGTCGACATGCAACAGGTACTCCGGGTCATAAACCTTCCCGTTGATCCAAGCGCACAAGGATCCATTGAACTCGATTGCAAGGTTCGATGGAACTCGGCTCCCAGCTCTGGAGTAGTCAAGCTGTCCTTGAAGATAATGCAAGCAGTACAGAAAGGATTTGCTTCAATGATGATAAGTTGCGGCATTCCTGCTCCCTTCGAGGATTTCATCGCTGGCTACATTGCTCGAGGTGTCTTCTTGAAATATCTGGCTTGTGACAAGGTCAATGTCGCCCAACAGAGAAGGATCTGCGCTGCGGTGGCTCCAATGTTTGCGGAAAGGGGGAGGTCGCTAGAGCTTCACTTTTCTGGAGCCGACTCCGTGCCTGACCACATCGACGCTGTTGTCGAGTTCTGGAGGAACTCTGATGGGACTTTTGAGGATGAGAAGAATGTCGAATGGAGGGCGGAATCGGAATGCTACAGTGATTCTGTCTGGCGTCAGATCAAGAAGAAGTACAACCCCATCTTGGGTTCAGGACGCTCCGGCTACTTAGCTCATCCCTCGAGACGTTCATCTCTTTACATCTCCTTGTTGGATGCTCATATTGTGAAGTTCCAACCCTGGGTTAGTCTTCTCTTTCTGATTCTCAAAGATTATCGCCTTCTTTCAGCACGTCCCAGTGAACTTGCAGTGGATCGACTCCGTGATCAATGACTGGAAGAAGGGCGACGGATTCAACGTGTGCGGAACAGTGACGGAGTTTTCCTTTAAATTGGCGCAGGGCACTACATGGGACCAAATAGTTGCAAAGGAGTATGGTCCATCGCAGATTGATTATCGTCCTTGCACGGAAGCGGAATCCGAGTATATGTTCTTGTGCTATAAGTACATGTTATTTGACAAGACACGGGTGGTGGAGGTGGACAGAAACAGTCATTCCTGTGTCGAGGTTCATATCATATCAATTCCTCATCCGTCGAATATTCTTATGATACTGAAAGTGATGAAATGCGGTGAATTGCTTCAGATCGAAGCTGAGGTTTGTGGTAAAGCTCTTAAATCCCTCATAATGTTTTCGAATTTTAGCATAAGAGGTTTTCGGAAGAAGAAGTACAGGATCTCATGTATTATGATCCGCAGGAAGGGAATGCACTTGGGACTTATCGCTGCCGGAGATCCAGGGAAGAACTCGCCGAATCCGACTCAAGTATGGATTGTACCAAGTCTGACGATTTAGAACGCATCTCCATCGAGGTTTGAGTATGACCCCAACTTCACTGACATCATGTACTTTCAGGACGTCGATGACTGGAATCTGGAGCTCCTCTTCGGCTCTCTGCAGGTTTAGGATTTACGATGCACATATTTGTCACTTTCCAATGTTTTTTTTCACCACATCATAAATATTTGTTTTCAGTGGATCCGGACCAGGGCTGTGCGAGATCCGGGATTTAGCTCCCCGGGACCGGGACCCGGGATTCGGGACTACTTCGAAAAAATCCGGGACGGGACTGCAAATACCGTAGTAAGTTAGTGGGTTACCGGGTCCACAGTCTGGTCGTTCTCCTTCATTTAGTACTTGTTTTGATCGATTGATACCAACAGAAGACGGAATTTACAATTTTTTATAAAGCTGCAACCAATCCAACCAATCTTCACTCGTCGTGCATATCGTGTTAGGGCTGAAAAGTCCCGGCCGAGTCCCGGCATTTTACCCGGGACCGGGACCCGGGACGGGACGTCCCGCACAGCCCTGATCCGGACAAGATTACACCCTTTACACAGCAAAGTCGACTCTAATGGAAACAGTGGTCCAGTTTGTCCTCGACGTTCACGTAAACGGCCTTGATCTGGGTGAACGCGTTGAGGGCCTCGACGCAGTTCTCGCGGCCGTGGCCTGACTCCTTGAACCCTCCGAACGGGACGTGGACCTTGGAGGAACTATAGGACCTTTCTCCCTGGAGACGATGTTCGTCCCTCTTGTCGCACCAGGGTCGTGTCACGCACGGAACACTTGCTTACTGTCCTTCTGGGAGCCTTGATGTTGTCTGTTTGGCTTGTTCCTAAGAAGTCGTCTAGGCATCTTGGGTGGTAAGAGAAGCAGCACCGCTCTTTCAAGTTGTCTTTTGTGCTCTTGTCTTGTCTACCGTTGAATGCTTGTTTCCTTCGTGGATATATCGTGCTTAAACTTTGATATCCTTCGTATATCAGCCGTGGATTAGATACTTATTGCTCAACTTCAGAATCTCCTTTATGGACCACCTGCCTTACGACCTCGTGGATGAAGTCGTGAGCTATCTTCCTCGCCCGGACGCCCAAACCATCGCCAGAGTGTCTTCAAGAAGACCAGCACTGAAGAACTGGAGCTTCGCCGCCGGAGACCAGCTGAAGAATCGCTTTCTCCTGGATGTTCAAGTTTTGGTCAAGGAAAAGGGCGGCAAACAAGTAGGGCATGGAATCCTGCTATCGGTCGAAAAGTGTCTTCTCAACGGACGCAAGGAAGAATGGAATTTCACTCGATGGCGTTACGCTTGGATTCGGAATGTGAGCATTCGGAGTGACTTCTATCGCAGCAATCGTTTGTTTACTGAAGTCGACATGCAACAGGTACTCCGAGTCATAAGCCTTCCCGTTGATCCGAACGCGCAAGGATCCATTGAACTCGATTGCAAGGAACCGCAGAAGTCGGCTCCCAACTCTGAAGTAGTCAACCTCTCCTGGAAGATAATGCAAGCAGTACAGAAAGGATTTGCTTCAATGATGATAAGTTGCGGCATTCCTGCTCCCTTCGAGGATTTCATCGTTGGCTACATTGGTCGAGGAGTCTTCTTGAAATATCTGACTTGTAACAAGGTCAATGTCGCCCAACAGAGAAGGATCTGCGCTGCGGTGGCTCCGATGTTTGTGGAGAAGGGGAGGCCGCTGAAGCTTCACTTTTCTGGAGCCGACTCCGTGCCTGACCACATCGACGCCATTGTCGAGCTTTGGAGGAACTCTGATGGGACCATTGAAGAGAAGAATCTCGAATGGAGGGCGGAATCAATTAGAGGACGGAATGATTCTGTTTGGCGTCAGATCAAGAAGAAGTACAATCTCATCTTGCAATCAGAACGCTCCGGTTACTTAGCTCATCCTTCGAGACGTTCATCGCTTTACATCTCCTTGTGGAGTGCACATATCGATAAGTTCCAACCTTGGGTTAGTCCTCTCTTTCTGATTCTCGAAGATTATCGCCTTCTTTTAGCACGTCCCAGTGAACTTGCAGTGGATCGACTCCGTGATCGATAACTGGAAGGAGGGGAATGGATTTAACGTGTGCGGAAGAGCGACGGAGTTCTCCTTTAAATTGGCACAGGGCACTACATTGTACGACATAGTTGAAAAAGAGTACGGTCCATTGGATATCGAGGAATCCGAGTATATGAACATGTACCACACAGAGGTGGACAGTGACAGCGATTCCTTTGACGATTTCATTCATGTCATATCAATTCCTCATCCTTCGACTGTTGCTATGACACTGAAAGTGACGAAATGCGGCGAATTGTTTCAGATCAAAGCTGTGGTTTGTGGTAAAGCTCTTAAATCCCTCATAATGTTTTCGAATTTTAGCATAAGAGGTTTTCGGAAGAAACAGTAGAGTTTCTCGCTTCTGTTTTTCGGGAAGGGAATGGCGAAACCCCTGTTAATGGACTGACGGAGAACGAAGTAAGTGAGTTCGTGTTGAGTAAGTCGAATCTAGATATCGTACCGATAAGCCGCAGCTATTCTCATCCACTTTGGACTTATGGTTGCCGGAGGTTTAGGGAACACCTTCGTACATCCATATCCGACTCATCTATTGAAATTTAAAGTAGCAAGTTGGGCGATTTTAAACGCATTTACATTATGCCCATCAATTTAGATGTTTGGGTATGAGCTTCATTCATATCATGTACTTTCAGGTCATCGGCGACTGGAATCTGGAGCTCCTCTTCGGCTCCCTGCAGGTTTAGGATTTACAATGCACATATTTGTCACTTTCCAATGTTTTTTTACCACACCATAAATATTTGTTTTCAGTGGATCCGGACAAGATTACACCCTTTACACAGCAAAGTCGACTCTAATGGAAACAGTGGTCCAGTTTGTCCTCGACGTTCACGTAAACGGCCTTGATCTGGGTGAACGCGTTGAGGGCCTCGACGCAGTTCTCGCGGCCGTGGCCTGACTCCTTGAACCCTCCGAACGGGACGTGGACCTTGGAGGAACTATAGGACCTTTCTCCCTGGGGACAACTTACGTCGGCGTCGTTGTACGTGTTGATGAAGACGGTGCCCGCCTCCAGCTTCGAGGCGATGCGATGACCTCGGGCTAGATTGCGCGAGAAGACTCCCGTGGCCAGGCCGTATCCCGTGTCGTTGGCGCGTTTAATGACCTCCTCTTCACTGTCGAATGGGAGGATGAGGAGCACGGCGCCGAAGATCTCTTCGCGCACGACCTTCATCGAGTCGTCCAAGTCGCTGGAAATATGGGTAACTTCTTGAATTTTCACTAACAAACCTGATGATGGCCGGCTCAAAGTAGAATCCGTCCTCGACGCCTTCAGGATGGACCCGTTTGCCTCCACGGAGTACGGTAGCGCCCTGCTGCCTGGCACTCTCGACGAATCCGAGCACCCGCTGCAGCTGCTGCTCGTTGATGCTGGCGCCCACTCGCGTCTCCTCCTTGAGGGGGTCGCCGACACGCAGCTTGGCCTCTGCTTCTTGGAGCAGCGCGGCCGTAAACTCGTCCACGATGGTTCGGTGCACGAAGACGCGCGTTGCGTTTGTGCATACCTAAAGGTAGCTTAGGATAAGGGGGCATAAGAACAGCACATCCTTATCGAGCAAATCCGATATCGACGCAAAAAGGGGCTTACCTGACCCTGGTTGAGGAAGTTGGCCAGCATGGCCGCTGATACTGCCGACTTAAGGTCCGAGTCTTCGAAGATGATCAGCGGCGACTTGCCACCCAACTCCAGTGTCACCGGCTTGATATTGTTTTCGGCACAGGCGCGCTGGATGGCCTTGCCTGTGGCCACGGAGCCCGTGAACGACACCTTCTTCACCTTATCGTGCTTGCACAACGCCTGGCCTGTCTCCGCCTCGCCCTAAACAATCATTTAAGCACCTATCAAAGTACCATATAATTCAGCCTAGAGGTCCACTTCCTGAGAGCTAGACCCTACATTCGCATCGTGTAACTTCCGGTTACCTGAATGACGTTGTAAACTCCATCCGGAAGTCCTGCCGCGGTCAGAAGCTCTCCGATGAGCACAGGACTCAGAGGAGCGAAGGGGCTCGGCTTATAAACGACGGCGTTGCCGGCGGCCAGCGCCGGAGCCACCTTCCACACTGCCGTTTGGAAGGGGTAGTTCCAGGCGCCTATGGCTCCCACTACTCCATAAGGTTCACGGCGGGAGTAGGCGAAGCGTTGCTGAGGGCCGCCGGGCAGTTCGTACTGGAGCCCCGTGGAGAGGACGGTGGAGGCGGCGCCGGCGTAGAAGTCGAACGTCTCCGCGCTCGATTCGAGGTCGATGCGGGCTTCGTAGATCGGCTTCCCGTTGCAAAGCACTTCCCAGCGAGCGAGCGCCTCCAGGTTCTCCTGAAGTGGAAGTGTGTTGAGGTAGTTCCATGTCACATAAGGGATTCAGATAGGCAAATTTGGAATAGCTCCACACCCTCTCTGGCCAGCTTCTCTCGTCCACTCACCCGTATGACTCTGGCGACCTCACGAAGCACCTTGGCCCTCTCGAAGACGTGCGTGTTGCCCCAAGCGGGCTGCGCCTCGGCGGCGATCTGCACCACGCGGTCCACCTCGGCGGGGTCGGACACGGGGCATTGGGCGACGATCTTCCCGCTGCGAGGCTCGAAGACGGGGAACGTCTTCTCCGCGGCGATGGTGCACCTCTTCCCGGCGACGAAGTGGAGCCCGCCGCTCAGGTCCTTGACCACTTCGAATTTGCGCTCGGACATGACTGAAATTGGGAAACTTCTAGGGGGCGATTAATGGGGCAACAACGAAAGTATGAGCTCGGAGCTGGGAAACAGGAGGGAAGACTGGGAAGCAAACAAACAGCGGCGGCGCAACACGACGATAACGCCACTAGGATGGGGAATGCCGACAACAGGTCGGGGAAATGGCGATCTTTGGTCCTTCATTAGAGGGGACCGAGGGAGAGGGACACTTTTCCTAATGCGGAGGACCGGTTTCCCATTGTCGATTGCGAATAGAACAATCTTTTCGCGCCTCTATCGCTGGATACATGAAGGTAGACTCAGGATCATATGGTAGCACCTTTGAGCTTGCGGACCTCGGATACAAACACACTGGGTAAATGTGCCATGGATTTTTTCGCACTAGAAAGCTTTTTACTCTGCCAAAATATTGTTCCGCACCACCTCTTTTGGCATTAGAAAAGCTGGTGAATATGTATCTTGCAGGTTATTCCAGTAAGGACTCCAGATGCGTATCGAGTCCTTGTCCATTAATTTGGAATGATGCAAGACTCGATAAGGAGCAACTATAAATCATCAAGGTCCGAAGGCTTAAGTGAGAATGGCCAGCATATCGTTCCCCTAGCACTAGAACCATTTGCTTACGCCATACGCGCAGAGAATCCCTCTTGCGAAGAGTCGATCCTATAAACACCCAGGAAATTAGCATAGACCTTGTTTCTCTTGTCCCACTGATCCATTCGATCTATCGACCTCCTTGTGTGTCCTGTTATGACCGCACTATTTCGTCATAACCTTATCCGATCCTTCGCCAATCCTTCGCTTATTCGGTCCTTTCTGCTTTCCATTGGAGATAACCGGAACTTTCTTGGCTACTGTCCTCTTCAGACCCGTCAGTAACTTCCCAAACTGTGAAAGACCGCTGTGAAACGGCTCCAAACTCCATCCTCCTCGCCTCGTTTCGCATGCGCATTCTACGGCTTTCCAGAACGCCTCCTGTCTGACGTGTCGGTTGGTCTCGCTGCGACAGCCCTTCACGCGATCAGTGTGTCGTCTACGTCGCAACCGAGAAGTCTCACGGCTGCAGACTGCCTTCAGCATCGATTGCCAAGCGTCCACTCTGCTTCTAATTGATTTTCTAGGTTGGTTTGTGGGTTCGGCAACGCGCGCGGATTCGTGGGGAGCGTTGCGACGCTCGTCTCCTGGGATACGCGATCACCGAGAAGGCTGATAGAAGGCGCGGTTAGGTGTGCGTGTTTTTACGAGATTTCTTGTTTCAGAATGGTCGAAATCCGCGAAGAAAGCTCGGGTCCGCTACCGGAGGGTGGTGATTCCAACGCGTCGTCTTCGTCACAGACTTCGCGTCCATCGACCTCGCCGCCTCAATTCGCCAGCATGATGGTAGGTTTCTTCTTCTTTGACGTTTGTCCGCTGTTTAGTCCTAGAACACACTAAATTCCGAGGAGAAATGGCTGTTTAAGGTTAATAACTAAATTCCGCCTGTCAATTTCGATAATTTCTGCATTTTGATGACTCCTTTACTTTAAGCAAGCTAGGCTGTCGTTTGAAACTATCATAGACCTACTTCTTCTTTGTTATAATTTTACTATTTTAGGACTACATGAAAGCCAACTCGACGGACTCGCTTCTCTTCCTTTGCCGACTGGTGACTATCGCCTGCTCCATCTGCTACATCCTCCCCATGGGATCCCTCTCCACGTCAGGTTACACCCGGGCTTTCGCCGCCGGTGAGTAAAAGTCCAAGTCCAAGGCTAGTGTATCATTTGTCCCGTTTCAGCGGCAGCCACAAACGTTTTCCGCCTGCGACAACGCTTGACATGGTTCGCGTTCAGCCGCGAGTTCCTACAAACCATGATTCTCGAGGACTCCGCGCATTACGTTATGTACTGCATCATCTTCATCACTTCTGCCCCAGTGACGATGGCCCTCGTCCCCATCACCCTCTTCGCCGTGTGGCACTCCGCCAAATTCTTCTGCTCCATGTGCAAGGCTACCGGGAACACCAACATGAAGCTGTTCCAGCTTGTGGACAAGACGGCTGAGAAGCACACGGCGAATCTCCTGGGCATCATCGCTTGCGCGGAAATCTTCATCTTCCCTGTCTTCTTTGCCATGATCTTCATGTAAGTGATTTTTAATGATTTTTTGGTCAAAATTCACTCGCATTGGGACCCTTTGAAATTACCTTCCAATTTTCTGAAGACTACTAGGTTTGTTTTATTCTAACTTTCTGATTTCAGGGGCAAAGTCAGCATATTCTTCCCCCTCATCTACGGACGCTTCCTCACGCTCCGCTACATGTCTCAGCGCAACCCCTACACCAGGACCGCTTTCTCCCAACTGAAGGGCTCCGTCCTGGAAGCCGTCAGCCACCCGGCATGCCCTCAGATGGTCCGAAGCATCGCCTACAAGGGCATCGGCCTCGTCGAACGTTTCGCTCCCACCACTGCGAGCGCCTAAGGAAGGCCCTGTTACGATCTCACTGTTAATCCAACGCACTCTCAAAGCCAAAGTGATAGTAGCACTGTGTTATTTAGTTCCCTGATTCCATTGTTGTTCTTCGCTGAAATCTGTGTAAAAATAATTTATAAGAAGTCTCCTCGTCTTCAGTCTTACGCAAATCGATGGTTCTTATGTAAGCAAACAGAGGGGAGAGGGCGAAGGTAAATAGAGCGCGCCGCGGTTTAAGCCGCGCACGGTCGCTGGAACGTCAGCTAATAAATGGAATGTTATTGTGTTTGTATTTAAGCTACTGTTTAGAGCTTTAACCAGGTCGTAGTATCTGGATTTTAGAAGAAGCAGGAGGCGCGGAGGTGACTCGACAAGGTACAGAGGCTGATTGTGAGATGACCTTACCGTAACCCATGGAGGAGAGTAAACAGGAAAGTCAAGCGGTACGCCTTCTCAAGTCATGCGAATGGACAAATACTCCTTGTGAGTCACGCCTTTCCGGCGATTCGCCTACGGGGACCCCGGAGATGGCGTCGTCGCAGCCGCCGGGATAGGGCGGGCGCCGCAGCTTGTATTGTTTGCTTTTCTGAATCACATTTGTACGTTCGCAACCGCGTCGACCGGTCGCGTTTCAGCCTCTGGGAACTATACGAATAGCCAATTCCAGAGTCGCCATGGGCCACCCCGAACTCCTCATCTGCGGCATCATCAAGGTTCTCGTAATCGTGAGTTTTTCCCTCAGTCCAGGGTGGGGAGAGTGGAGGGCTTTGATAAGAAGGCCTGGTCAATCGATTATGAATCACTTGCCTCCGGCCTCCGCCCGCTGAGATGGAGCGGGAGTGTAAGATGTGCTGATGGGATGCTAAGATCTTCGAAGGGAAGCGAGCCAAAAAGCTGAAATTGTGTTTTACATTCGATTCTGGGAATCTTGTGGAACATGTTATTGAGAGAGACTGGTGATGTGATAAGAAGTACGTGTCTCTGGACAGCGTCTATCGGCAAGACCGTAGATTTAATACTTATTGGGGGTGCAGTAACAATCTAGCCGATGGAATGTGCCATAGGAGAAGGCAGAAGTTAAGCGAAAAGACGCACGACTTTTTGTAGAAGGAAGCATGAAATCCAAAAAGAACGACTTTGAAGATCTTAAACCGGCTGGCGGCTGTTCCCATGCTTACTCTGGTTAGCTTGAGCAATCATTGTTGGCAAAATGACTCACTGGTCATTCATTCACAAGCAACGAGCTATTATTTCCTTCTTTGTCACCGCCATGAGGCCCAGGCCCACACAGGTGCTCCCTCTTTCTCCTATAGTTGCTGCACTCTCTTAGACCGACACATATCCAGAAAAAATAAGGAGATTTTGTTAGGAATAGCTATCTTAAGGCGCCGTAGCCGTTGTCCAACACTTTCAACCATCGTACACTCTCTGGTGCATCGATAAAGATCTTACCTTCCCAACCATAAAAGAGTCATCTACAATCACGTCCCTTTCCAGCTGCTCACCATCGCCGTGCTCATCCTGCTCGACCCCGACTACGTGACGGCGTACATCTCGGTCAACTACGAGATCGTCTTCATCTACATCGTCTCCGCACTGACACTCCTCTACTGCCTCGTCTCCATCGTGATGTACGTGCTGATGTTCCGGCGCGAGTCCGGCAAGGAGGACCACGAGGTGGAGCGCATCACCAACTGCTCGCTCTCGGTAAGTGTTTGTTTTCAAAGCGACTTCCTCGTCCGCCGTAACCGCTACGCAAACATTGCATAACGCTTCAGGGATGAGGGGAAGAAAGGTCCCGGTAGAAAGTATCGCTCAAAGACTTCGGTTTATCTGTAAGGGCCTACAGTAACCCGTGGAATTTGGAGCCTTCCAAGGTCTCCTTTAGAAGAAACAAAGAGCCTATGATTAGGACATTAAGCGTGCTTCGTTCCATCAGAAGTCCTCTTTACCTGAACTCTTATCTCCATCACTAGAAGGCCTTTCACTAACCCCCACGCTTCAGGAGATCGTCTTGGCCACCGCGGGCATCATGGGCTGGGTCATCGTGTGCGGAATCGGCGGAAACGTCTCACAGCGAACGATCATCGAAACAGGCGAACGCTTTGGATGGCTCGCGGTAGGATCCACCTCAAGCACTCTAGAGAAATAAAGGGCCTTTAGGCATGCGCTGGAATCAACACGGCGATGTTCCTCGGCATCGCCATCGTCTTCTGCCTCTACGTGGTCAACAACAAGATCATTCAGAGGGACCGTGGAGACTATATGTACGCGAACCGCACGTAAACGAAGAAGTCCAGATGATTATTTGTAAATAGCCAAGACCCTCCTCCTCGTCCATACTTATCTCCTTCTTGTAAAAAGCCGCATTTTACTGACTCTATTGTTGTGATGTTCTTCTGTGAAGTAAAAGAGAGAGCGACGTCAGGGTGTAGGGACTAGGGTTGGCATTCGACTCCAAATTCTCGAACTCGAACTCGACTCGAACTCGACTCGACTCCAAATCGTCGAACTCGAACTCGACTCGAACTCGACTCGACTCCAAAATCTCGAACTAGTTCGAGTCGAATCGAGTTCGAGTCGAGTCGAGTG